>JAXCGZ010019639.1:25000-42071 GCA_037179515.1 Halocaridina rubra
CTATGGATTGAGATAGCATTAACTACCTCCTCGCTTAGCCAATTCCAATTATCAACTACTCTTACACTGAAAAAGTATTTCCTTACATCCTGCAAAGAAGTTTTCTTACGAAGCTTCAAACTATGACCTCTAGTGTGTGTGATTACCTAATTGTGATTACCTAATTGTGTTTACGGGAAAGAGCCCATAGCTCGTATCTTCCCGTCTCCTCATCGCTTCCATTTTATACTTAGTCATACTTATCATACCTGTCCTTAAAACTATGGATTGAGATAGCATTAACTACCTCCTCGCTTAGCCAATTCCAATTTTCAACTACTCTTAGACTGAAAAAGTATTTCCTTACATCCTGCAAAGAAGTTTTCTTACGAAGCTTCAAACTATGACCTCTAGTTCTAGAGCCAGCCATATCAAAATATCGATCCCTATCCACTCTATCATAACCATGAAGGAATTTAAAGACTGTCACCATATCCCCCCTCACTCTTCTAGCTTCGAGTGATGGTAAGTCTAATTCCCTCAGCCTCTCATCATAACTGAGATTGCGTGTGTGTGAATGGGATGTTGGTTATGATATGGTGTGGAATGTGATGGTGTGCCAATAATCACTTTGTGAGAGGAGTAACTGTGGATTCGGCCGTGACTATCTTAAGTCTGTTTGTGGTGAAGCATTCATGCAGTGTTTTGAGGTAGCACTGGAGGAGATCTGCAGCTGTGTTTGCGTTCTGATGGGTACTTGTGAGTGTTATGTCGTCTGTGTAGGAAGCTATGTGTACTTGGTGTGAATGTGGAGTGGGAAGATCGAGCATGTAAAGGTTAAAGAGTGTGGGTGAGAAAACGGATCCTTGGGGGATTCTGTTTCTAAAATTGTTGATGTTTGATGACTGCCCGGCACACCTGCCTGTGAGGTAGTTGGTCAGTAATCTTTTCGTGTTATTGTGCATGTTTGTGCTTAAAAGTGTATCAGTTAGGTTATAGTGGAGAATGGCATCAAAGGTATTACTTTTATTTGATGTGACGAGATGTGTCCATCATTCTTTTAAAGAACAAATATACATTGCAAATGTTTCTTTGGAATTTTCTTGTTTTAATTGTAATGTCAGAAGGTAAGCAGGGGCTTCTTTTGAGGATGTTAGAGAAGACCATCTTTCTTATAAAAGAAAAACTAAGCCTGCAAGCCTTCCTGTGCAACATTGAAAAAAAAAAACTTTATGGCTTGTTACATAAGACATTAACCAGAGGTTCGTCAGATGAAGTTGGTGTAATCAAACTTTTCTTTAAAAGAAAAAATGAATTTTTTTTTTTAGAGGGTGAGAACAGAAGATAATAATTTCTGAATTCTTATATCATAATAATAATAATAATAATAATCTTTATTTCCATTTCAATACAATGGGTATTCGTCAGCCAGGGCAAGCCCCAACCCCCCACTGTGGTGTCCAAACACAGCAGTTCCTGCCAGTAAACAGCTTAAACTCTCGGTCTTGGACGGGAACCGATCTTTCGACCTCGTGAATGCGAAGCCAGCGCGTTACCACTGTACTAGCCAGATACTTCTCAGATAAGATTGGAGTGAACCATATCTTCTAATTAAAAAAAAAATTATTTGAAAGAAAAATAATAATATTCTTCTTTGTTAACCAGAGGTCTTCTTCAAACAAAGTTGGTGTTAATCATCTTTCCATTTAAAAAAAAAATCGCATCCCCCCCTGAAAGTGTCTTTTGGGGGAGTTTTCTTTGTTAAAAAAAAAAATAGCCTGAGAAACTTTTATGAAACATATATTTGAAACCTTAACCAGTGTGAAGACTACCTGTAGACGGAAAACAAAATTAAGAGATAAACGCATCAGAAACTTTTTTTTTTTTTTAAGAAAAATTAAAAAGGAGCTCTTACTTGTGTTGTTAGGTTATTCCTTCTTCCAGGATAATTTATGCGGACAAAAATGTTGTAAACGCCCTTGCTGCATCAAGAGAAATCAGTCAACTTATGAGAGATACAAGACACAAAATAATAAATAGAAAAAAAATGTGTATTTTATTTTTCGTGCCTTACATTGTCCTTGGCCAAGACGGCTTGCCAATGTAATTTCCACATCAAAGAGAATTTTCAGGAAAGCCATATCATGTTAGCTGTGATTTTCCTCTCTCGTTTTCTTGTCTTTCATCGTCTAATTTATTTCTCTATCTTTCTATCTCGCTCTAAATAACTTACTTTCATGTGTAACTGGATTTCTTTTTTTTTCTTCTTTTTTTTTATCGCAGCAGATCTCCAGACTGGAATTCCACAGGAGAAATTCTTCCAAATCTTATGTTTTTCTTTATGTTTAGGAATTTTATTTAATATGTTTATGTATATTTAGGCATTTCGTGGGGATACTAAAACGCTGATGTGTTTTAAAATGTTTAGTCTTTTTAATAATATCAGCAAGTGATATATATCCGGAGAAAGAAAACTCAAAAACCTGTTGCAAATTACTTCAAAAATCAAAGAGTTTTTGAGAAAGGAAAACAAATTCATTCTTATTTTATGTAATTTATTTACAGTCAGATCATTATCATTCACAGAAAAATTTATTTTATTTCAGCAGCTCTTCCATTATTTGTATATATATATATATATATATATATATATATATATATATATATATATATATATATATATATATATATATATATATATATATATATATATGTGTGTGTGTGTGTGTGTGTGTGTGTGTGTGTGTGTGTGTGTGTGTATTCAGCTTGTTCTTTTTCTATACCTTCGTTATTGAACCCTTATTATCAGGCAGTTTCAACTTTAGTCAGATTACACGTCTTGACAGCCAATTTAAAAAAAAAAATCCAAATTTTCTGTCAAAATTTTGCTAAATGTTTTCAAGATAATGCAGAGTTTTCTAAAATATGGTGTCACTCTTATTTTTTTCTTTTTTTTTAATATTCAAAAAGTTTTATCATCATTTCTAACTCTGTTAAGACTAGCTAAAACCAGCAGTCCCAGATGATAATGAATGTTTCTTTGTAGGACCTTTTGTTGGCATGAATCCTGCCTTGCTGAAGGGTTTCTAATCCACAGAATCTACTTTTCAGCTTATGTTACACTTGAAGTGAACTGCATTTTATTCCAAGATATGAAGTTGTCACTTGCTCTGTAGCAACTCGTATTTCATATATGTAAACTGTGCAATTTGTTTATATATTTAAAATGTCAGGAAAATTGCATTTTAGTTTGTTTCAGCTTTTTAACTTAATCTACACATGAGTGGACTATTTCTTTTTTAATCTCTAGAACGCCAAATGAAGAAAAGGTGAGCCGATTTTTTTTCTTTATAACATTAGTTTGAGATCACGTTTTCAGCTTCTTTTACAATTAAGTTGTCATAAAGTCTGCTCTTTATAAATGCACATTAAAATTTCACAATGTGTAAAAGAGAAGTGTCTATCTAAAATTAAAAGATTATGTAGCACCCATTCTTTGACTAATGCACAAGAAAAACACAGCAGCAAAAGCGCGTTGTAAAAAGAGATTGCCTGGCAAAGAGAGAACATAAATGTAAGCAAGACTAGGATAGTTGCCTTTAGCCACTGCATGACTAATATTGCATTGTGATGACTTGTAGACGTCAGGCTTCATAGTAGGCAGATATGTCTTTACTTTAAGCCCTTGGCACGGTAAACGACACACTATTGGAAATCATTAACCGAGCCAGTCTGCGTTCAAACCTTCTCTTTTGAATGCAAGCGCACACACCTTTTCACTTATCATCAATATTTAGTGTTTTTGTCACATTTGCCCAAACCTCATTTAAGCTCATGAACGTTTATCGTCTTAAGTATCAGTAAAATATATTTTATGGGCTCGACCGTTCTCTGTTTGCATGTCTTGAATTCTTTCGTCTTTTCACCATTTCAATTCAAGTATTTACACTAAGAACCTTTTATTTCATCATCAGGTGAAGTCTGTCATTCTTTGGCTTTGCACTTACTTTTGTAAAGTCATTAGCAATGCTTAATAATATGCACTGAAAACACAGAGGCCTCAGTGAGTTCGAGTCCTCATTGCACCTTCTGGACTCACTCACTCTAATGATTACCTTCATTTAACCACTGAGAGCACTAACAGGCAAATTCATCGTCATCATCATCATCATCATCCACGTTGGAACGCCTTCCTTGGAAATGGCTATAATAATCTGGGGGTGCGCCATTGGGTCTCTTCATTTGCTCCTGGCCCCGGAGGGTTTGCCCTCGACAAACACGATACCACACTATGGTTATGATAACCCCTAAAAGAAGTGCTACTGCTAGGGTGATACCCAGTATGAGGCCAACTCGACCTCCAAAAGTGCCTGTTGCTGGCGATGGAGGCACAGCCAAAGTCTGACCACGTGTGCAGCGCGCTCCTTCAGCCTGTTGAAAGACGCATAAAAATATAGCTTATAAATTGGTCAAAGAATTTATGTTTACATTCTTCATAGCCCTCTGGCCTCATGCCCTGAACATTCAAGAAATATGAACAATACACACATATAACATATATCAGCGACTCAGACAACTGATCAAGAGAAGATGAGTCGAGTCCTAAGCATCATGTTTCTTGATCTAATCATGCATGGATAAATTCATATAAGTATGTACGTAGTTCCATCATTAGGCCTACCTGTTGAATGTTGTAAATAGGTGCCAGAGTGTGGGCTCTAGCAAGACCAATTGACTTTGTAAGACCATGTACACACACTTGATATTCAGTACTTGGCCTTAATTCTTCAAGTATATATGTTCTAGAGGATAAAGCAAGAGTAGGGGAGGTTTGGATGCTTTCTAGGTGCCTTTCCTCTTTGATTCCAGAGTTTTCTTCCTCGTCAAGTGCTTGATAGGTCACCTAATATAAAGATAGTATTCATAATGTTACAAAAGGCACCCAAACTAATTCTTTTGTAAAAATTAGACATGAATTTTTTATTGCAAAATTAATTCCATTTTGACCCTTTCTTGTAAAATAATTTCAAAATAATCAACTACGTAAATCTGAAAAAAAAAATTATATATATATATATATATATATATATATATATATATATATATATATATATATATATATATATATATATATATATATATATATATATATATATATATATATTGCAGAGCGTTTTAAGTAATTCTTAAGATATATTTTATAGCTAGCTTTGCTAATTGGAAATTTATAAGCAATTGAATTAGTGAAAAATATGAGTTAACAGTGAAAATAAATGGAGAGAGCACCTAATAATACTATCTATATAAGTAAAAGTAACTTTATATAAAAGAAAAAAGTCATGCAATATGTCTTTATTAATTTCTAATATTTTCTGATTTATATTATTAAGAAAATAGTGCCTACACATATACTTACATATATGACATATATATATATATATATATATATATATATATATATATATATATATATATATATATATATATATATATATACATACACACATTTACACCCACACACACACACACGTATATATATATATATATATATATATATATATATATATATATATATATATATATATATATATATATATATATATATATATATATATATATATATATATATATATATATATATATATATATATATATATATATATATATATATATATATATATATATATATATATATATATATATATATATATATATATATATATATATATATATATATATATATATATATATATATATATATATATATATATATATATATATATATATATATATATATATAATATACATATATATATATATATATATATATATATATATATATATATATATATATATATATATATATATATATATACATAATATACATTTATATATATATATATATATATATATATATATATATATATATATATATATATATATATAACATTGTACTTATAATAATATGGACAGCTTGGAGTAAAGTGATGACATTACGATATATAGGTACATATTGTATAAGATAATTCAGGATAAGACATTACGTATCAAACCTTTTCATGGTATGAATGCGCTAACCTTAAAGCCATATACGGCAGAAGAATTCATCGCCTGCCAAGAGACTAGAAGAGATTGACTCTGAATATCTTGAATGGCTAACCGAAGGATCAGTGGTTGGGGGCAAAATGCTGAGGCAGAGAGATGTAAAAATGACTGGCTTCTCAATGTCTAGAAAGGAGAGGGACATACAGAAAATTTCACACGTATATATATATATACACATGTACACATTGTATATAAAGATTATTTCATTAGATGTATCCCAGTCATAAAAATGTACAATATTCACACATATTTTTCTCTTCCAATACGTTTAAAAGTTCAAACTGAGTTTTATATTTTGAATTATTTGAAGATAATACTACTTACTTCTGGAAGATCGCAAATAACAGCATGCGGATGCTTCACTTGAGCTGGATGATTGTGCAGCCAAGTCCAAAGCTCAACAGTCTCACATCCACATGTGATAGGATTACCTATAGTAAACAGCAAAGTATGACCAATGGATTCACATTGTATTTATTTTACTGACATTCGAATATTGTAATTTTCTCTTATCAGAAGCATAAGCCATATAAATGAATATCATTCCGGTCCAGAAATATACTAAAATGTATTATCTTATAATTACCATCCAGTTCAATTGCCTCCAGTGTTCTCTCTATAGGTGCTAATATTGGTGGCCTAAGAATTTCCAAGTTGTTATGACTCAAATCTAGGACTTTCACAGAACTCAGTGGAACAAAAGCTTCTGGGTGAATAGAGGTGATCCAGTTATCACCAAGCAATAGCTCCTCTAGTCCAGGAGTGTGTTTGAAAACATTCTCATCCAGTTCTGTCAACATATTTCCAGATGCATCCAAAACCTTTTGAATAAAATAAATGTTTTCTTTATCAGTGTTAGGGAAATATGATACTCTGGAATATCATCGATATTCATTCTTAAGCTCTTGTGCCACTAGAATAGATTATATCAGCGATCAGAACAGGTATTGTGGGTATTGAAATATATATAATCTAAAAATCATCGTTCATCATATATCGGAAAAAAAATTCTGCAGTAATCATATCATGACACATAAGCAGTTATTTTGTAATAATTCAATGTACTCAAAGCATTACTTATGGAAATATTGTGTGGTTTATGAATTATAACTGTAAGCATATCTAAATATGAAATTTCTAGAAATTTTCTGACGTTAAACTGAGTCAATAACAATACACATACCTTTAGATTCTGCGCATCGGATGGAAACTGATCAAGCTTTTTTATTCTGTTACGAGTCAAATTAAGATTTGACAGTGTATTCAGACCTCTTAATCTCTCCCTGGGAAGAATTTCTAGCATATTATAACCCAGATCTAGCTGTGTTAATTGAGAGAGGCTCCTAAAGGCCCCTGGAGATATTTTGAAAATGGATCCGTTTTGTAAGTTCAGAGATCTAAGTCCGGGCATGTGAGCAAACTCTAGACTTGTAATGACTGTCAAGTTCGTTTGGCTGATTTCTAGTCTTTCGAGGTTTTTCAAAGTTAAACTTTTGTCAACTGACGATGCAACTACCCTCTTGAGGGGATTATTTGAAACGTTGAGCACTTGTAGCTCTCCCATTACATCAGTGAAAAGAGCAGTAGGCAGTTGTTGTAGTAAATTTCTTGCCAAATTAAGTTCTCTTATAGACGAACTCTGAAAGCTTCCAGTGGGGATGTCAGTTAACATATTGTTTGAAATATCTAAGGTGTTTAGATATCTAAGTTTTTTGAGAGTTGTCATTTCTGCCTCTATCAGTAAAATGTTAGAAGCATATAGTTCTTTTAATCCCTTAAGCTGACCCAAAGAGGGGCATAGTGTGATAATGGGATTGTTGCTAATGATAAGCTTTTCTAGATTTCTGGTGGCAATAAATGATTTACAACTGTCCTTTGTGAGTTCGTTATCAGAGACATCTAAACTTATAAGATCTAATAAGCCACTCATTGTAGCAGGTCTTAAGTGTCTGATTTTGTTTCCTGCTATATTAAGGTACTTTAATGACATACTAGAATCGAAGAACTTATCTGGCAAAACGTCAATACCGCAAAGACTCATATCAAGATTTTCAAGATTTGAGAGTCCAGTAAGACTGTTTATATCCAGTGACAGAAACTTATTATCACTAATATCTAGAGCATACAGTTGAGTAAGCCTGAGAAAGCCCGCATGAAGTTCTTGTAAATTGTTGCCCCTTAAATTAAGAATTTCAAGATAAGATAGAGTTTCAAGGGCACCGTCCTCTATTTCACTGATTTGAGCATTGTCTAAACTTAGTTCCTTAATTGGAAGTTCAGTTACAAATAAATCCTTCTTTATTTTTGACAAGGCATTTCCAGATAACACCAACTTTTCGAGCTGTATCATCCATTGAAAAGCATTTGGAGTAATGTCCTTGATGGCATTGTTGTCTAAATATAGTTCTCTTACTGATGACAGACCATAAAATGTTTCTCCATTTATTTCTGATAATATATTGTCTGAGATGCAAAGTTTCTGAAGACTGCTCATATTAGCAAAGGCTCTTTCTTCAATGATTTCTATCAAATTTTTCTGTAGATGCAACTGTCTTACATAACTTAAGTCATGGAAAAGGCCTCGTACAATTTCAGATATATTGTTATTATCAAGCCATAAAATATCTAGTTGAGTTTGCCCTCGAAAGGCCTCTAAGTGCAAGGTACTAATACTGTTTTCTGAAAGGCGAAGATACTTCAGAGTTTTGGAATCATGATTTAAAGTGTCAGATAGTGCGAAAATCTCATTGCCTTGAAGGCTTAAATCCTCAAGTTTGTGATTATTTGAAAATACACCATCAGGTATAATTCTGATATTATTGCCATGGATGTGCAACTCTCGAAGATCCATTAGTCTAGAGAACAAACCTTGTCCAATTCCAGTTATTTTGTTTTTTTGAAGAAAAAGTTCAGTGAGCTGTGAAGTATTTTTGAAAGTTAGTTCGTCTACATCAGTAATTCCATTGTGGTCAAACTTTAGAACTTTAAGGTTTAAGTTAAAAGAAAAAAGAAAGGGATATATTTCTTGAATGTTGTTGTGGCTTAGCAACAGTATTTCCATAGCTTCCAATACTTTGAAAGTTTCTGGTTCTATAAACCTAATTGTGTTATGCTCTAAATTTAAAACTCGAATAGATGTAGACCCTGCAAAGGCATCTTTCGTGATCTCCCTAATATTGTTATTTGAGAGAATAAGATCTTGAAGCTCTGGTAGGTGACTGAACACACCACTGTTTATTGATTGAATGTTATTACTTCCAAGATCAATCACTTTAATTTTTGGTGTGTGCGTGAACGTTTTCGGATCTAATTCAAGTATGCCATTGTGACCTAGAAATACTGTCTCTAATTTGCTGTTTTCTTTAAAAGCATCTCTGGCAACCATAGAGATGGAGTTCATATATAGTGACAGTGATACAAGTCCAGGCATACCAGCCAAACTGTTTCCCCTAACTTTCCGAACTTTGTTGCTGCTGAGATCAAAATACTGAAGTGCACTAAATGAAGTCCCCTCAGTACTGAAATCTGTAATATGATTCCACGCAACTTCTATCTTCTTCAAGCTTTTGATATTTTTCAGTGCATTTATGGGCAGTTCCTTAAGATCATTACTAATAAGATTGAGCTCTTCTAATGTTTCCTCTAAACTGTCAAAGGCAAAATCAGAGACAAGATTGACCATATTTCCTTTAAAATTCAGATTTCTTATTTTCATTTTTGAGAATGCAAAGCTTGGCAATTCTGTTATATTGTTGGTCTGCAGATCAAGAGTGTCGAGACGTGTCAGTTTATGCAGAGCTATTTGTGGAATGGTTGAAAGTTTGCAATGCTTGATTGTTAAAGTCTCTAGAGAACTCTCAAGCCCATAGAAGCTGCTGTCAGCTATGCTCATAATGTTAGAATGGGAGATTTGCAGACTGGATACACCTGCACTCTGGCGAAATATGCCGGCTGGCAGAGTAGTGACATTCATGTCAAGGTCATAGATATTAAGAGACTTTATGGAGTCTTGAACTAGTCCTAGAACACTAGCTATAGTGCCTAGTGATACCATTGGGCATTCCATGTAGATTCCTTCATCATTACTATAACAAGGGCACCAGGGGTTATCATCCCAGCTTGGACACACTGAGCCAAAGGCTTCAGCATACACAAGCAAGGGTAACCAAACCACCCAGGGTAGCATCATGGAAACTGTACTGGCCCACAGCATTTTCACGACATCATCTGAAAAGTGTTATGAAAGTTTTGTTTATTATTGCTTGCATTTTTTATATATCAAGCAAGCTAATTAAGTATATATATATATATATATATATATATATATATATATATATATATATATATATATATATATATATATATATATATATATATATATATATATATATATGTATATAGTCACCGTGGATGAGTGGTATTACTAGCGACTGAGTTCGCGGCCTCTCACGGTCTGAGTGTAGAAAGGGGATTCACACAGGTTAACGGTTGCATTTGACAAAACTACAGTCCTTAACAAGTAGGCAGAGTCCTAGCACTTAGTAAAAAGGAGAATCCATGAAATAAAATCGATTATGAATATATATATATATATATTATAATATATATATATATATATATATATATATATATATATATATATATATATATATATATATATATGTGTGTACCAGGTCTGTCTCCCCCAATTGGGGGGTAGCCAACATAAAAAAAGAAACAATAATGGGATTACTTTGCTCTATGGGCAATGACGAGGGAGCTAGTGACCGTTCAGATGGCACTGCTGGAGTGCCACAGCCCATCCTACCGGCTCCTCCACAATCTGTGTCACTTTATAAATGCCAACTCCCCTACTGCCCTACCACAGGGCTACCTCGGTAAAATGCATCCCCATGGTAACAGCATATGCCCATAAGAGCTGCGTCACAATCGCTCGCCACTCATTCTTATTCCTAGCACGCTCACTTGCTTCCCTCACATCCATCCTCCTATCATTCAGGGCTCTCCTTACTCCATCCATCCACCCAAACCTAGGCTTCCCTCTAGCATTTCTCCCATCAACTTTCACATTCATCACCTTTTTCAGTAGTCTTTCATCATCTATCCTTTCCACATGGCCAAACCATCTCAGAACATTCATATCTACTCTGGCTGCAAAGTCTCTACTCACACCCGTTCTCACTCTCACCACTTCATTCCTAACCCTATCCAACCAAGATACACCAATCATACTCCTCAGGCATTTCATCTCAAACACATTTAGTTCCCGTCTCTCACTTACTTTCATATCCCATAACTCTGATCCATACATCACAGTTGGCACATCCACTTTCTCATACAAAACTTTCTTAACATTCATTTCCAACCCTCTATTCTTCATCACTCCTTTCAACGCACCCAACACTTTACATCTTTCATTCACTCTGTGACACACATCTGCTTCCACTCCACCATTTTCAGCTATAACCGAGCCTAAACACTTAAACTGAACAACTTCCTAAAGTGTCTCTCCATTCAACATAACATTCAATCCAGCACCATCCTCATTTCTTGTACATCTCATAACCTTACTCTTTCCCACATTCATTCGCAACTTCCTTCTCTCACACATCATTCCAAATTCAGACACAAACTGACACAACTTCTCCTCTTAATCTGCCACCACCACAGTATCATCTGCAAACAGCAACTGATTCAGCTCACACTCGTTATCATCCCCATCTACCATTCTCAAACCTCGACCATGCACTCGCTCATTCACCTCTCTAACGACCCCATCAATATACAAATTGAACAGCCATGGTGACATCACACATCCCTGTCTCAGTCCCACTCTCACTGGAAACCACTCACTCACTTCGTTCCCTACCCTAAACCAAGATCTTCTGCCTTCATACAAACGCTTCACTGCATGCAACAGGTTACCATTAATTCCATATAACCTCAAAACATTCCACATTGCCTGTCTATCAACTCTATCATACGTTTTCTCCAGATCCAAAAATGGAAAATACACATCCTTACTCTTTGCTAAATATTTCTCACATAACTGCCAAACTATAAAAATCTCATCTATACAACCTCTACCTCTCCTAGAACCACTCTGCACTTATCCCTAATCCTATTAACCAGTATGATACCATACACTTTTCCTACCACACTCAACAAAACTTATAACCCTAAAATGACTGCATTCATACACATCTCTCTTACCTTTGCATAGGGGCACTATACAAGCAATCACCCATTCCACTGGCTTCATAGACAACATAAAGCATATATTAAACACTCTCACTAACCAATCCAATGCAGTCACACCCCCTTACATTTCCGCTCTCACACCATCCATTCCAGGTGATTACCTGCTTTCGCTTCATACAATGCCATTTTCTCCTCCTCTTTTGTAATCTCTCTCTCATTTTCATCTCCAATTACTGGCACTTGAACACCCCCCACTGCCACTATAGCTGCCTCTCTATCTTCCTCAACATTCAGCAAGGACTCAAAATATTCTGCCCATTTTTTCCTTGCATCGTTCCCTCTTAACATCTGGCCATTCACATCTTTCACTGTCTCTTCCATCCTCGATCCACCCTTCCTTCTCTTCACTTCTTTCCAAAGCCTCTTTTTATTCTCCTCATATGACCTACTAAAACCCTGTCCCCACCTAAGATTTGCCATCCTCTACTCTTCCTCTACCTTCCGCTTGGTTTCCACATTTTTCTCCCTATATCTTTCATACTTCTCCCTACAGTTACACTGCAGCCATTCCTCAAATGCCCTCTTTTTCTCTTCCACCTTCATTTTCACCCCTTTTTTCCACCATTCGCTGCCCCTTCTCATGCCACCTCCAACAACCTCTTTCCATACACATCACTTGCATGTCCCACAAAACATTCTTTCATCAACCCTCATTCCTCCCCTAACTCCCCAACTTCTCTGTCCTTCAACCTGTCATATGCCACTTTCAACCTGTCCTGATATTCCTGTCTCTTCTCCCGCTTTTTCAACTCTTTCACCTTCACCATTACCCTTCTACATCCCTCCACTTTATTTCCCCACTCTTTTGCTACTACCACTTTTGCTTCAACCAAAAAATGATCATACATCCCAGCAGCCACACCCCTAAATGCATGCACATCTTTCACTCTACCAATCATGCTCTTTTCTACCAACACATAATCCATCGATGCTCTTTCTTTCACTCTTCCATTTGCCTCGCTCATCCATGTATACTTATTTATTAACTTCTTGAAAAAACTCTTACCTCTCACCAACTCTTGCTCCATACACATATCTAACAGTCTCTTGCCACTCTCATTCCCACCTGTTACCCCATACTTTCCTACAACACCTTCTACCTCTCCATCACCCACTCTGGCATTCAAGTCACCCAACACAACTACATAGTTCCTTCTACTCAGATCATCCACAGACCTAGTTAACTCATTACAGAATTCATCCCGCTCTTCCTCACTTTTCTCACATCCTGGCCCATACGCACTAACAAAAACCCAACATTCCCTACCTATCCTAGCCTCACCCACATCAGCCTAGATGACACTTCTTTCCATTCCACTACCTTATTTACCATCAATGCACTCAGCAATAATGCCACACCTTCTCTTGCTCTCCCCCTCTCAACCCCAGACACCCTACCTGTCACATCACCAAATGTCACTTCTCCTTTTCCTTTCATCTTCGTTTCACACAATGCCAATACATCCATCCTCCTCCTACAAAACATATATCCAATCTCACATCTTTTGCTCTCTATCGTACTACAACCATGCACATTTCGACACCCAAAAACTAGACTTTGGGGAGAAGTTATTCTCCCCTCTACTCCCCTTCTTCTTTGACATCTCGCAGGAGGTTAATACAAGGGGGGGATTCCCAGTCCCCTCGCCCCGTCCACTTTTAGTTGCCTGTTACGACACGCAGGGAATACGTTGTTGCTATTCTTTGTAACATATCAATTAAAGAATTGAATGAGTACTTTTATGACATACTGATGCATCATGAAGATATTATTATTACTATTATTATTATTATTATTATTATCATTATTATCATTATTATTATTATTATAAAGAAAGAGAAGTTGGGGAGTTAGAGGAGGAATGTGGGTTGATGAGAGAATGTTTTGTGAGACATGCAAGTGATGTGTGTGGAAAGAGGTTCGTTGGAGGTGGTATGAGGAAGGGCAGCGAGTGGTGGAAAGAAGAGGTGAATATGAAGGTGGAAGAGAAAAAGAGGGCTTTTGAGGAATGTCTGCAGTGTAACAGTAGGGAGAAGTATGAAAGATATAGGGAGAAATATGTGGAAACCAAGCATAAGGTAGTGGAAGAGAAGTGGTTGGCAAATCTTAGGTGGGGACAGGATTTTAGTAGGTCATATGAGGAGAATAAAATGAAATTTTGGAAAGAAGTGAAGAGAGTAAGGAAGGATGAATAGAAGATGGAAGAGACAGTGAAAGATGTGAATGAACAGATGTTAAGAGGGAACGATGCAAGAAAAAGATGGGCAGGATATTTTGAGCGCTTGCTTAATGTTGAGGAAGATAGAGAGGCAGCTATAGTGGCAGTGGGGGTGTGCAAGTGCCAGTAATGGGAGATGAAAATGAAAGAGAGATTACAAGAGTGGAGGAGAAAAGGGCATTGTATGAAGCAAAAGCAAGTAAAGCACCTGGAATGGATGGTGTGAGAGTGGAGATGTTGATAGAAGGGGGTGTGACTACATTGGAATGGTTTGTGAGAGTGTTTAATATATGCTTTATGTTGTCAATGGTGCCAGTTGAATGGGTGATTGCTTGTATAGTGCCCAAATACAAAGGTAAGGGAGATGTGTATGAATGCAGTACTTTTAGGGGTATAAGTTTGTTGAGTGTGGTAGGAAAAGTGTTTGGTAAGACACTGGTTAAGAGGATTAGGGATAAGACAGAAAATGTGATCGCAGAAGTGCAGAGTGGCTTTAGGAGAGGTAAAGGTTGTAAAGATCAGATTTTTATAGTTAGGCAGTTATGTGAGAAATATTTAGCAAAGGGTAAGGATGTGTATTTTGTATTTTTGGATCTGGAGAAAGCGTATGATATATATATATATCTATTAGTATATATATAGTATATATATATATATACTATATAGTATATAGATATATATAGTATATATATATATAGTATATATATATTAATTATAAGTCCTAGGTTCGAGTCCCGGTCGGGGTAAAAAATGATTCATATATATATATATATATATATATATAATATTATATATATATATATAATATACTATATATATATTATATATATATGTGTGTGTGTGTGTGTGTGTGTGGTGTGTGTGTGCATATGTGTGTTTATGTGTATGTCATTGCACAAAAAGACCCATGGATGATGCAAAAATATTTAGGTTAAAAATGGAGTAGCAATAGTAAGGGCATTTTTGGAAAAAATATGTTGTGATTAATGATCCTAATTGGATAAATTTCAGCCAGCCAAGATATAAGACATCTTAATCCCTCTCCGTTGTGCATTTAAAGGTATTACACTTTTAGAGTTGAGTTGCTAAACACATTCCACCTTTCCTTCTTTCCATGTGGTTCTGGCGAAGAGAAGTTAGTACATCCACTTTGAAGTGTTGAACACAGATCCTCCCGAGGGAAAACCAGGCGTTGTAACCACTGGGATGATGCAGAGCGCAATCATTTCTTCTACAATTGCTTTCGCAGCATGGCCAAGAGGAGTGGCGACCCCACGTGACAGTGGTAAGCGTTGAAAAATGGGAGACACGGTCAAGAGACTACTTTGAGGACTAAAGCTTTCCTTTGAAGGTAATTCTTGCTGCAACGGTCGTTTTGTCCACTTCTGAGTTGCTCTGCTTCAGGAACTTTCAACGTAGATTTTTCTTTCTTCTTGGAGAAGTGCTTGATCCCGTCCACATTTACAATGTTTATTATTATTATTATTATTATTATTATTATTATTATTATTATTATTATTGTTATCATTATTTTTATTACTATTATAATTATTATTATTATTATTATTATTATTATTATTATTATTACTACTACTACTACTATTATTATTATTATTATTATTATTATAATCATAATTATTATTATTATCATTATTATTATTATTATTATTATTATTATTATTATTATTATTATTATTATTATTATCATCGGTTCGCGCACATAAAAATAATGAAAAAAATAGAGGTAACTGTGTCAGTTCCTGTTCCGGTTTTACGTCACGGACTCCCTTATCAACCAAGGGCTAGGACGGTTGCCTTCTTGCGAAGGACTTGTTTTGGCAAATGTAATCCTTACGCTGAGTGCATGCCTTTGCTAACCTCAGACCGTGACGGGGCGCGAACCCTCGACCTGACGCCTCAGAGTCGGAGACGCTACCGACTGAGCCACGGCGACTACCGAGGTAACTGTGTCAGTAAAATAAGAAAATAAAAAATATGAATTAGTCAGAAAGACACTTCTCCCCCCCCCTCCTCTCTCTCTCTCTCTCTCTCTCTCTCTCTCTCTCTCTCTCTCTATCTCTCTCTCTCTCTCTCTCTCTCTCTCTCTCTCTCTCTCTCTCTCTCTCTCTCTCTTTGTTATTCTCGTCTTGAGTTTACTCCTTTGGATTTTACCCTTAAAATTTCTCCCCTTAAAAGGTCTCTTTTTGAAGAGATTTTGAATTCTTGTACTCTTTTTCCAATGTTTTTTCTTCTTCTTCTTCCTCTTACTTAAAATTTCCAGTAATGAAATTTAACCTAATCTCATCTACATTTACACCTTACCTCAAGATCACACAAAGATGAAGAACACCAATCGATATTTAAAGAATGTCAACTTAAATTCTGCAGCATATAATAATAATAATAATAATAATAATAATAATAATAATAATATTACTAGAAATAATAATAATAATAATAATAATAATAATAATAATAATAATAATAATAACAATATTAATAATGTG
>JAXCGZ010019640.1:2500-10000 GCA_037179515.1 Halocaridina rubra
CAACAAACTCATTTCTTAATTATTACCGTATCAGCTTGGAATACATTTATTGTGGTTTCGTGTACGCCTTCAGAATAACTGCTGTATGTATGTGTGTCTGTGTATGTGTCTGCATGCGTTTATCTCGTGAAAGTTACGGTTTTGTGAGAGTGCCTTCTCTTCAGCTATGTAAATTATTGTTCTATATGTGTGCACGTGTGTACGTTTTCATTGGCTATGAAAGTTACTGTTCTGTTTGTGTACAATATTCCCCAATTATGAAAATTATGGTTGTATATGTGTATGCACTCTCTTCATGTATGAAAACGAGTGCATTATTATTGTTATTGTTATTATTTTATTATTATTATTATTATTATTATTATTATTATTATTATTATTATTATTATTATTATTATCATTATTATTATTATTGTTGTTGTTATTATTATTATTAGTAGTCAGTATTGGTATTTGTAGTAGTAAGTATCATTATTATTATCATTATTGGTATTATTATATTATTATTATTATTATTAATTATTACTATTAATTATTATTATTTTTTGCTTCTCCGTACTGTTCCTCTTTATTAAATACCTAATCAACTTATAGCTGCAAAGATATTCCTAAGACAGAGAGAGAGAGAGAGAGAGAGAGAGAGAGAGAGAGAGAGGAGAGAGAGAGAGAGAGAGAGAGAGAGAGAGAGAGAGAGAGAGAGAGAGAGAGAGAGAGAGAAATAATTTTACTCAGATAACTAAGCTACGATTGTTTGAGAGAGAGAAATAGATAGATAGAGAGCTAATATTTTACTATGATTACTAATCCACTTGAGAGATAGAGAGAGAGGGAGAGAGATAATAATTGCAATATGATAGCTAATCCAATTTAGAGAGAGAGAGAGAGAGAGAGAGAGAGAGAGAGAGAGAGAGAGAGAGAGAGAGAGAGAGAGAGAGAGAGAGAGAGAGAGAGAGAGAGAGAGAGAGATAGATGTAATTAGTGTGCTATGATAGCTAATCCAATTGAGAAGAAGAGCAAGAGAGAGAGAAAGAGATATTCTTTGTGCTGCCGCTTGAGTGCTTCATGTAATTCTGAGACTGCTGACCGCATTCGTTAGACCTTAACGAAATTTCGTTTAACGAATCGTGTTAAAATTTTTAATTTTATTCATTCGCGACCAGTAGAAGTGTTTTTGAGTTTGTTTATTTATTTCATGCACACACACACACACACACACACACCACACACACACACACACACACACACACACACACACACACACACACAGTCAGTATTTACAGTAGAAAATACCCCACCCCCTCAGCTTGCAGTGATAGAAGCTCAAGGGCCGGTATTAGAGAACATCAACCTTACAGCCACAGAGGTATGCAAAGCGCTAATGGATTTAGATGTTCATAAAGCTACAGGTCCTGATGACATATCCCCTCATGTGCTTAAAAAATGCGCAAACACAATATCAGTGGCACTAAGTATCATATTTAAGGAGTCACTGGAGTCGGGGGAGATTCCAAGATGCTGGAAACAAGCAAATGTGATACCTATCTTCAAAAAGGGAAGGAGGGATACGGCTCTGAACTATAGACCAGTTTCCTTGACCAGCATAGTTTGCAAGCTTATGGAGAAACTACTAAGGAAACATATCTCTCTTCACTTGGAATCCTTCAACTTTTTGTCAGTGAGGCAACATGGCTTCAGAGAAGGTAGATCAACAGTAACAAACTTATTAGAATTTTATGATGAGGTAAGCCAAATCTTACAGGAAAGAGAGGGCTGGGCAGATTGCATATTCCTAGACTTCCAGAAATCGTTTGACACTGTTCCACATGGGAGACTTATTAGGAAGCTGCAATCAATGGCTAGAATAGGTGGAAATGTTTTGGAATGGATAAAAACTTACTTAGAAGGAAGGGAACAGAGGGTTAGAGTAAGACACTCAGTGTCTGAATGGAGAAGAGTTAGTAGTGGAGTTCCACAGGGTTCAGTTTTAGGGCCACTTTTGTTCCTTGTATATGTAAATGACCTACCAGAGTCTGTAAATTCATTCATGAATATGTTTGCAGATGATGCAAAGATTGTGAAGAAAGTAAAAAACGAGAACAATGGTAGAGAACTTCAGGAGGATCTAAATAATCTGCATGAGTGGTTAGAAAAGTGGCTAATGAAATTCAATACTTCAAAATGTAAGGTAATGAGAATGGGTACAAGTGCAAGAAGGCCCAAGCTTGGCTACTCGGTGGCTGGAGTACAACTTCAAGAGACAGAAAATGAGAGAGATCTAGGAGTAAACATACTGGCAGATTTGTCTCCAGAAATACATATAAATGGCATAGTAAGGGCAGCATATGCATTCTTATCAAATGTAAGGGTAGCCTTCAGGCACATGGACAAGAAAATGTTCAGAAATATTTATGTAACCTATGTGAGGCCAAAACTCGAATATGCAGCCCCCTTTTGGAATCCGCACTTGAAAAAGCACATAGCTAAGCTTGAAAAAGTTCAAAGACATGCCACGAAACTGGTGCCAGAAATACGCAATCTCAGTTATGATGAGAGGCTGAGGGAATTAGACTTACCATCACTCGAAGCTAGAAGAGTGAGGGGGGATATGGTGACAGTCTTTAAATTCCTTCATGGTTATGATAGAGTGGATAGGGATCGATATTTTGATATGGCTGGCTCTAGAACTAGAGGTCATAGTTTGAAGCTTGGTAAGAAAACTTGTTTGCAGGATGTAAGGAAATACTTTTTCAGTGTAAGAGTAGTTGATAATTGGAATTGGCTAAGCGAGGAGGTAGTTAATGCTATCTCAATCCATAGTTTTAAGGACAGGTATGATAAGTATCACTAAGTCTAAAATGGAAGCGATCAGGAGACGGGAAGATACGAGCTTTGGGCTCTTTCCCGTAAACACAATTAGGTAATCACACAATTAGGTAATCACAATTAGGTAATCACACAGATTAAGGAAAGATATCGTGATCAGAAAAAGAATTCAAAAATAAAATGGACATGGACCGGGTAGGGATTATAAGTATAGGGTTCTTTCCCGTTGGCACAATAGGGTCATTACGCACGTATATCCACACTCAATTATGCATACACAAGCACATATACACACACACACTTTATTTTAAGGAAAGATATGTTAAATATCTGTGAATTAAAGAAGAAATCTCCATGAGCTATTTTCCCTTAAGCATAATTGGGCACACACAAGCATATAGAAGCATATTCACACACACACACACACACTCATATACATACACACCCACTCACACACGCGCGTGCGATTGCAGTTTTAAGGAAAGTTATGGTAAAGTGTTACTCTATATAAAAATTAAAGCGGACATGAGACGGGGAGTTACGAGCATCGAGTTCTTGTGTTGGGGCACGCAATATAGCAAATGTATATATATATATATATATATATATATATATATATATATATATATATATATATATATATATATATATATATATATATAGTAACTGCAATAAGTGTGCTAATTAAAAAGGAGAGCAAACAGGAGACGGGGAGCTACTTTGACCTCTTTATTGTGACACTCTTAGGTAAAATTTATACATTGAAAATTCTAGTGTTAGTGAATAAAGTTCTGCAGTGTAATAACACTTTATTAGAAATTTGATGAACAGATATATCGATAATTATCATCTCGATTATATAACTGTTGTTAACATTGTCCATTAATCTTGCGTGGGAAGATCTCCCTTCTCTTCCCTGACAATTCAATTAGTTTCTGAAAGACCTTCCTTCTAAATATTAGATTCATGAGGAATGTTTCTTGAGACATTTGTGTTCAGAGACAAATTTTAGGTTCTTGAAGAATGTTCCTCAAAATATTTGTGTTTAAAGACAGTTTTTCCAAATGTATGGATCTGGATAAGATATTTCGATAGTGAACATTATCAGTGTCTTAGAAATGAAGGAAGCCAATTCATATTATATATATATATATATATATATATATATATATATATATATATATATATATATATATATATATATATATATATATTATATGTGTGTGTGTGTGTGTGTGTGTGTGTGTGTGTGTGTGTGTGTGTGTGTGTGTGTGTGTGTGTGTGTGTGTGTGTGTGTGTGTGTGTGTGTAAAAGGGTTGGCTGAGTCAAAGCAAAAACTTGCCTCTTCGTTGGGGGAAATACAAAGAAGGAAATTCCCAGCCCTCACATTTTGCTTCATTTAGTAGCCTATTTCGACACAGGGGAAATCGGAGTAAAGTGGAAAACAGACTTATGAGGTTAGATACTTTCCTCGTGCATAGTTTTTTATTTTTATTTTATGAGTGTGACACCGGGACAGGCAATGGACTTGCCCTCATCAGTCTCGGGCACCAAGAAAATGTTAAGACGAAGAAAGAGAAGAAGTTTAAGAACAAGGCAGAAATAGTGGAATAATTCACAATAGGAAAAGGACAGGCTAACAAAATAGATCTAAAATAATAATAAAGAAATTATCAGTGACACAGGATAAAAGATTGCTAAGATATATTTGCAGAAACAGTATCCCCAAACATATAGACCTAAGAGAGAATTGACATTATAAGTACATAATCGGTGACGCAGGGAAGAAATAAATCAGAGATCATTATGCTGAAACAATGTCTCCATTATCCAGAAGTGATACAAACAGAGTCAGGAACTCAGGATAGAAGACTGAGACGTGTGTGCTGAAACAGTTCCTTCAAACATGCTCGAGTAATATAGAAATATTTTCAGGAACAGGAAAGATGAAACTTTGAAACACATGAGCTGAAGCAATGTCTTCACCCATCCATAAATAATATAAGACATCGTCTCACCCATCCATAAATAATATAAGACATTGTCAGGGACATAGGAAAGGTGAAAACTTAGACATATATGCTGAAACATCGTCTTCACACATTCATAAGTCGAATAAAAAAAACTGTTAGGGATAAAAGAAAACTGAGACATATATCCTGATATTGTCTTCACACATTCATAAATATTAGAAAATATTGTCGACAAAAGACAAGAAAAGTGAAACATGTGTACTGAAAAAGTGTCTGAGTTATCCAGAAATACTATAAAACATTGTCAGTGTCTCTGGAAGGACGAAAACTGAGACATACTTGCTGAAACAGTGTTCTCAAGCACGCATGAATTATATCGTGATATTGTCTGGAACATTAGAAAGAAGAAACCAAACATATGTGCAGAAGCAACTTCCTCAAGCATGCATAAATAAAACCAAATGATTGCCAGGAACATAGAAATGAAGAAGAAAGACATATTCCTCAAGCATGCATAGACATTATAAATAAAACATTGTCAGGAACCTAGGATATAAGAAAACCCAAAGCATATGTTCTGAAACATCTAAACTTCCTTAGGAAAAATAAAATAAAAAAAGGAGATCCTTTTGGTCTACAGGTAATAGTTACATTAAAACAGCTGTTGCGATAGTGTAACCCAAGATGATGAAATATAACTTCTGTGTCCATGATATTTCACGGAGAATGTCAAATCATCTGGATAAAAGCACACACTCATGCACACAAAAATAAACAGCGGTCAGTCGGCCATATTGTTTCTGCTTGTGACCATTTTGTGACCATTGTGTTTTGGCTGCCAAGGCGTGATGTAATAAAGCAATATTTTTATTTATTAGTTATTATTTTTTGGTTATCTGAATTAAAGGGAACTAAAACAGCAAATGAACACTGGTCATTAGCTATACTTCGTTGTGACCATTATTTATGAACATTACAATTCCCACCATTTATTACATAATTAAACAATATGGGCAATTGTTATAAAAAGAGGAATATATGTATTAGTTATGTGAAGGGAGATAATTTAAAACGCTTAATAAACTGATCAGTCAGCCATATTGTTCCTGTTTGTGTCCAGTGTCATTTTTACTTGTCAATTCTCACCAGGGTTGTTAAGTAATTAAGCATTATGGTTTGACTCAGTAAAAAAAAAAAAGCAAGTTTTATTTATGAGTTATTTATCAATTTATCTACTCGCAGATTGCTAAACGCCTTGGTGTGTCGCGAATATTGTGAATCGGTATTAAAGTTACTTTGTGTGATTTATATCTGCAATTACTTTTTCTTTCAACTTGAGGGACCTTTTGCTTGCAATTATTTTTATTATTGTTTTTATTATTATTATTATTATTATTATTATTATTATTATTATTATTATTATTATTATTATTATTGTTGTTGTTGTTGTTGTTGTTGTTGCTGTTTTTTGTTTTTGTTATTATTATTATTATTATTGTTGTTGTTGTTGTTTTTGTTATCATTATTATTGTTGTTGTTATTATTATTATTATTATTATTATTATTATTATTATTATTATTGTTGTTTTGTTGTTTTTGGTATCATTATTATTGTTATTATTATTATTATTATTATTATTATTATTATTATTATTATTATTATTATTATTATTATTATTTGCGATATAAATTCATATTTAAAGATCAGTCGTTCATTGTAAGTAAATCCAGAACCATTACTTGTGATATGACGTCTTTTCACCTATCAGCTAAGCACGGTTTGAAAAAATCGATAACGTCATTAAGTGGTCGTCCAATCGCCCTTCCAGAATAATAAAATAAGACGGTGACGTCATCATATGATCATCCAGTCATCTCTAAGGGAGATAAAAATATCAGTGGCGTCATCATCCGATCACTCGGAGAGCTGGGTTGTCTTGCCATTATCGAGTGAAAGTCTTTATTTAAATGCCATCACATATATAAATTTATATATTTATTTATTTGTTTGCTCAAGTCTTTATTTATTTATATGTTTATTTATGTATCTCTTCATTCATTTATGCATGTACACTCACATGCTGTAAGTTCAGAAAAAAAGTATAAAAAAAAATCTGACATTTTATTAATAATATTACTTATTTATCTTTTAGACCATTCGTTGACTGACATTACAATATAATTTTGCATTGCTATGTTCTGACATTTATCACTATCCTTATTTATATTGAAGTTATTACTGTATTTATATATTATTTTGTTTATATATTTACTTATTTTTATTTATTTATTTGACAATTAAGATGAAGTATAGATAGGTATTGGCCCAGCCTCCTCATCTCTCACCGTGCGTGAGAAGAGCCAAGGTCCTCCAGTATATAACCCGGAAAGATCGTGAGGCCCCAAGATACCTAATTCAAGGTTCTGCAAATGACAATTCTGATGTCTTTTTTTCCCATGGGTATAGCGTGGGACTTACCTGTGATTTTGATTTGGTGTACAGGTACGGGCCGGTAACCTCGTGCGACTTTCATTCGTCAGGTCGTCGGTTCGAGACTCGCCACGGTCTTAGGTTAGGGCATTCACTCTGGGTAATGGTTGCTTTGCCAAAATCAAAGTCCTTCTACAGATGTCGCGCCCGACTCTGATTTGTTAGGTCATCAGTTCGAGATCCGCCTCAGTCTGAGGTTAGATAGGGCATTCA
>JAXCGZ010019640.1:27500-37500 GCA_037179515.1 Halocaridina rubra
CTGGCGAGCTCGGAACTGTTGGATGAAGTGGACAGAACTTAATATGAAATTGTTTAAAATTTGATTAGAATTTATGATGTAAATAGATTTTGCATAAATTCCGAGGAGCAGTATTTTTTATTCATTTACTAAGGTCTGGCAAGCTCAGAACTGTTGATTGAAGTGGACAGAGCTTTAACATGAAACTGTATAGAATTTGTTTAGAATTTATGATATAAATTAATTTCGCATAAATTGTGAAGAGCAGTATTTTTCTTGTAGCTTTTTTAGATTCTCTTACGAAGGTCTGGTGAGCTCGGAACTGTTGATTGAAGTGGACAAAACTCTAACATGAAACTGTCAGAAATTTATGTTGTAAATTATGTCACTTAAATTCTGAAGACTTGTAATTTCTTGGCTAACAACTTGAATTCCTTTCCAGTGGTCCGTCATAGTTATTTTTTCTTTTTTTCGGCGTAAATGACTAATTATCTTAAGTTTCAATTTTCTTTTAAGTCTTTTTTGGTTGTTGCTATGGTTATATTAGGTTAGGTTAATGTTTGCTTCTATCCCAGATTAAGCACCTAAAAAAGATGACATCAGGTGATTATTCTCTTATTGATCTCTTACATTCTAGAGGCTAGTGTTTTTATGAGCTTATTAGATGATCCTATAATCGTCTGTCAGGGTCAGAAATGTTCGAGGAAAAGTACACCATTTTTATTATATTTGTATTTGTGTTTAGCCGCGGCTGTCGGGCCTCACCTTGCCCGCCTACCTTGTGGGTGACCCAAGCAGGCTAATGTGGGGGAAATGTGCCGACCCTTTATCCCCAAGGAGCAAAGAAGAGTAGTTGAGGTATTGTATGGATTGTGGTAAATGCGGGTTTCTTGACTCCCCCCCTTACAAGGGGTATTGGGCTATTTATATGTATGTATGTGATTGTACTGGGTAACTGCAATTACATTTTAAAGGATTTTGTCTAATTTCTACAGAAGTGATTCTCAAACTTAAGGTACTTGGCTCCCAGGGTAGGAAATTTAAATCCTGGGTAGTAACTGGGGAGGAATTTCAGTCATGGGAATACTCCAACCTGGAAGTGAATGTCTTTGGACACTTTATATTTTATGTGCCATATTTGGTTCCCATTTGAACGGAGGTGGACAGACTGGCTGGAACTAAGGGATTAAGTTGGGTGCTCCTCCAAACACCCCGTGGCGAAATCGAACCAGCGTTTATCAGGGTCATCAATTCCCGACTTGCGCGCTCTACCACTGAGCTATTGCGGTCCTTCCATTATTTACACTGTGTGATGACCAGTGTTACGTAAGTCTCAAAGGACAATAACAAATTAACAATTCTCAAAATGAAACTGTTTTATTAGACTAAAACCTATGTGGGTATTCTTGAATTTCTGAAGTTTACAAAGCAATCTGGTTTAGGAAATTGTTTCAGTGCTTATCTAAGGAGAATCACAAATTAATAGATCACAAGAAAAACTACTTTCTCAGACTGAAACCTGTTTTGGGACTGAAAGTTTCTGAAGTTTTACAAAGCAATCTGGTTTAGGAAATATATTCAGTGTTTACCATTGTAGAATTAAAATGGTGAAAAAAAAATTTATTAATTATTTTAAGAGCAGGATGTGACCTGGGACTTTTGGAAACCTCTGATGTATAAATCTCTGGTACATCGTAGCTGTTAGAATATGATATATAAATAAGACTCGGTATAATAATGGCTGTGAAAAATATGACGGAAGACAAATGAGATGAAAGATGCGATAAAACGAATTAACACAACATAATTTCAACTTCCTGTCATATAAAGTTGTCGAGGAAACCAGCTCCGTTTTTACACCGCTCAGATTTTTACAAGGATCCCACGGTGTAATTAACATTGAATGGAGTATAATGAAAGCATTTGCAGAGAGGTGAATGAAACTTTCAAGTACGTGAAGGAATTTAATGGAGCGTACGGGCAGCGAGTTTAGTGAGCTCTACGAGTGGGATAGGCGGATCTCTTATCATGTGCTATGGTCTGTACTGCTTTGCCTCCTCGGGATGACGTCCCACAGTAGCCTACAGTAGGCTGGAAAACAAAACTTCTTCTTTTTTTTAATGCATGTTTTATCGTCTTTTTCCTCATCATCATCAGCAGTATTTTTGTCTGATTGAAACTCCCCTTTTCAAGAATGACAGAAAAACTTGTGGAGAACGCCTTCTTCCGTCTTCCCTAACTCTTATGACCTGTCTTCCTTCAAAAACTTGATCTATCGTCATCTCAGTGACTAATCCTACCATATTTTTATGTCTCCATTTCTCTGACTATTCTATTAGTCTGTCCTTTTCTCATTGTTTATCATTCTTTTATTTTTGCCTTGTCCTTATGCTAATATATTTATTTTTCTCAATGTTTTCTTGGTCCCTGTGCTCTTTTAGGGCCATATTCTTTGTCCGTCCCAGTGTCACACTCATAAAAAAAAGGGATAAAGACAACATGAGTTAAGGGAGGCAGAAGTCGCTCAGTCCCACTGTTGCTTTGAACTTACCCAGTTTTAGTGTAGCTTATTACCACGTGAAATAATTCTTAACATATATTTCTCATAATATATTTCAAAAATATCCTTTCTGACTACACGCTGTAATTAATGCGAAACATGACCTTGTACCTCACCTTCTGTAATTACTATCTGTAATTATTCTTAATTACGTTTAGGGTTAAGGTACGAAAGCTCTTCTGGGGAGGGGCTAAGAAAAAAAAAAAAACGAAAGATCGGGAATGACAGGTAGAAAGGAAGGATGCATGTTGTCTTCTTCTTCTTCTTCTTCTTCTTCTTCTTCTTCTTCTTCTTCTTTTTCTTCTTCTTCTTTTCCCTCACCTCTTCTTCTTCTTCTTCTTCTTCTTCTTCTTCTTCTTCTTCTTCTTCTTCTTCTTCTTCTTCTTCTTCTTCTTCTTCTTCTTCTTCTTCCAAGCCTTGTACAATCTCGTTTTCGTCTCTGACGAACCATGAAAGAGATTAGAGGATTATGCTAATAATGGGTTTCCTTTTTTATAACCCAGGTCTGAAATTTATTATTATTATTATTATTATTATTATTATTATTATTATTATTATTATTGTTATTATTGTTATTATTATTATTATTATTATTATTATTATTATTATTATCATTATTATTATTATTATTATTATTATTATTATTATTATCATTATTATTATTATTATTATTATTATTATTATTATTATTATCATTATTATTATTATTATTATTATTATTATTATTATTATCATTATTATTATTATTATTATTATTATCATTATTATTATTATTATTATTATTATTATTATTATTATTATTATTATCATTATTATTATTATTATTATTATTATTATTATTATTATAGATCTAGCGAGCCAATAGTGGAAGAAATTTATCTCGGGAAGCGTAATAAAATGACGAGGTATAGGGAGTACGGTATAAGTTCACTCTCACACCCCTTAGTGGAGTCTCATGGTGTTATCATATTGGTTATTTAGGTCAGTGATTAATTAGTCATTGAATTTATTGGACTTTTCCTCATATTTTAGGTATTTTTCATGATGTTTTTTATTTTTATATATTTTCACTCGTTGGGGTTGTGAATGTAAACATTTTACCGGTAATTTTGTTTAATTGTTTAATGAAAGTCTAAAGTTAATGTTTGTGAGCGGTTACGTTTGGTTGTTTAAGTGTTAAGGGGGGTTTACACGGTCAAACGGTTCGTCGAACTCGGTTCGACAGACAAGTGTTTGAAGTGATGTTCGAACGTGTGAACGGGGTATTTGGTTGTCGAACACGTTTGTCAAACGTGTTCGACAACCAAATACCCCGTTCACACGTTCGAACATCACTTCAAACAGTTTGAAGTGATGTTCGAACGTGTGAACGGGGTATTTGGTTGTCGAACACGTTTGTCAAACGTGTTCGACAACCAAATACCCCGTTCACACGTTCGAACATCACTTCAAAAACTTGTCTGTCGAACCGAGTTCGACGAACCGTTTGACCGTGTAAACCCCCCTTTAAACAGTGTTAAATCAAAGCAAGAGGGAATATGGTATTTGTCTCTGATGTTACAATCTTGGCCGAGTCAAAGCGCGCACCCATCCCCCAACTCCTCGTAGCGCCTGGGGGCAAAATGGTCACCACAGTTCCCAACTACCACTCTGTTAGGGTCATTCACAGGGTAAGGGGTAAAGATCTTCGGCCGTGAGGAACGATAGCTGTAGCTGATTTACCCCCTGCAAGCAAAAATATACTACAATGGGTTTTAATTATTTTACACTAGTAAATGATGACTCCTTTAATAGAAATTCCGTTCAGAATTTTTTTGGACATATTTATTAATCCAGTTATGCATTTATGTATTAAGTTATTCATTACTTTTATTATTTAGTAAAAGCTACGTATTTATCTATCCATTTATTTATATACTTTTTGAATTATTATTTATGACCTTATTATATATTGAAACCAAATATTTATTTATCTATTTATTTACTCAAGTATGAAATTATAATTTATTACTTCAATATTTAATGAAAGCTGCATATCTATTTATCTATATATAAATTTACTTATTAAATTGTTATTCATTACATTATTAATCAATAAATGCTACATATTTATTACTCCTTTTATAAATTCACTTCTTAAATTATACATTTCGTTATCGATTAATAAAAGCTAATATTTTAGATCTCTCTGAGAGATCTATTTGTTTTCCTACTTAATGAAAATAGGATGATCGCATTCATGATTCATCGGTGGAAAAATGGCCCCATCCGGTTTATGCCTCGCATGGCTACGAAGAACCGTTATAAAGGCCAAGGGGTGAGTCCCGTTCATCGTATTGCAAAGGGTAAGCTCAGCAAGAATATGTAGAAGGAAGTACCAGAGGAAATCGATGTAATGTAAAGGTATATATTGACAGGAACAAGCATCTGAGTTAAGAAAATATAAGAGAAAATATTTTAGAAGACTCATATAAGCTATTCCTGAAGGCCATATGATATGGTCAATTTCCTTGCCATATCTTTTTTTTTTTTCTAAAGATGCCATTTTATAATATTTAGATATATTTCACTTACGCAAAAATACATTTTACTTTTATATGCAGCTGTAGGATATATTTACTCATAGTCATATTGAAATATTATTATTGTTATACAAACAGTGCTTTGTCGTAGAAATTAAAATCTTGAGAAAAACGATATCTCAGGAAAACTGTGAAAACAAGCTACAAGTAAGTTTGAGAAGTAGGAATAAAATGAACCGAGACATTCATGAGAGTGTGTCTTTATGCCCTAGCTCTTGCTATTAATAGAAGTTTACTACTTCCTTTAAAACCTTGTGATGTATAGAATCGCTGAACTGTCCATAACCCTTGAATGAAATCAGAAAACAAGCATGAATGGAGGTTGGGAAGTGGGAGTATAATGAACAGAGACATTCTGTAGAATGTTTCTTCATTCCCTAAATCTTGCAATTAGAAGATAGTTCCTACTTCTTTTAAGACCGCCAGTTGTAAAGAACCACATAACTGTTCCAAACCCTTGAATTAATTGTAAAAACAAGCCACTAGAACCGTTGAGAGGTGAGGCTAAAATGAACAGAGACATTCGGTAGAGGTGTATTCATCCATGCTCCAGAAATTGGAAGAGATATGTCCTACTTTCCTAGGAACCTTTAGTTGCGCAGCTGGTAGCGCCTTATGTACACTGAAGTATTGTCAGATGTAGCTTAGGAACGAATCTTGGTCAGGGACAGTGCTATCTATACATCATGTAAGCAACAGGGTTCCTACTTTTTAAAAAAATAAGAAATGGTATAATTGGTAGATCCTTATGCACGCTGGTGCATTGTCAGGTGTTTTTCAGATTCGAATCCTAGTCTGGAACAGATATATGCTTCATGCTTTACATATTCTAATGTGTTTTAACTATTTGAGAAGAAACTTTGGAGTGAATAAATAAATCTGTCAAAATAGGAGGCTAATAATAATATTCCTACACGAAGGGATTAAAGGAGGATAATAATAAAATTCCTACACAAAATGGATAAACGTAGAAATGAAGAAATTGATGAAGGAAATGAAAATGAAGAAAATACGGAAATCAGTTGGAGGTGCAGGCGGAAATGCTGTTGACATTAGTCAAAGTTATTCAGAGAAATGTGGATGAAAGCGGTGAAACCAATAAATAGGTCAACGCTACATAACTCATTCCACACACACGCACACACACATGTACACACGTACGAATTTCACGCATACACACACGAGTGTACATACAAATTATATTCCATATGGCAAAAGGAAAATATGATAACTCAATATCTTTTGCCCTCCATCGGAACTCTTCAAGAGCTTTTGATGAGGCCCATCATGGAGTGAAAATTTGGAGCCTTTATTGTTCTTTTTTTTTCAGGCTGAGGACTAAGCTTCATTCTACAACTTTTTCATTATATATATATATATATATATATATATATATATATATATATATATATATATATATATATATATATATATATATATATATATATGATTGTGACACCAGGACGGACCCAACAAAAATATATAATCTACCCTCATCAAGCCTGGGCACGAAGAAAACAAAAAGAGAAACAGAGATGGGGAGTGTTGTGACTTGTCAGATGTGAAGCGGTAATAAGACTTGTGTAAAGAATATCCAAGCTAATCGGTGTTGATGTAGGCATAGAAAGAGAACCGTAACTGAAGGAAGACTTAACATCGATATATATATATATATATAATATATATATATATATATATATATATATATATATATATATATATATATATATATATATATATATATATATATATATATATATATATATATGAAATTAATATCAATGCATACTAATTCCTGGCTCCTATCCACCCAGTAGGTCCCAGACTCATTTTCTTAAATGCACATACATTGGAGGTTTTTTTTTTATATATGAGAAATGACGAGAATAGTCGCTTTATGATGATAAGAGAATCTCTCTCTCTCTCTCTCTCTCTCTCTCTCTCTCTCTCTCTCTCTCTCTCTCTCTCTCTCTCTCTCTCTCTCTCTCTCTCTCATCCGGGTGGTCTTCTGCACTGCATTGGTGGTAATGTCTTCTGCGTATCTTGAAGCTGCGTCACCCCTGTTCATACGACCCACTCACAGTCTCAACGAGCCAGCTCTTTGTTGCCAGGCTTCCACGAAAGCTTCCATACTCTCATTGATTTCTATCTGTCTCCGTCTGCGTTCGATCACTCGTTTACTTGTAGCTGAATCAGAAAGCTGCATGTCTTGTTATGTTGTTTTCCAATAGCTACATGCACCTTTGCTCCCCTGTAAAGTGGCTATTAGTAAATTTAATTTTTTTTTAATGCCGTGTTTCATTTGGTTGCATTTATTCGTCAGTTGGTCGAAAATTATCTTTCCGTTGGACCTCTTTAGAGACTTTCTTTGGGTGCAGAGTTTAGGAAACTCCAGCACTTCATAAGAGCGAAAACAGATTGTTAACTGACTAAGCAATAAGTTAACCTAACCTAACCCAACCTGACTAAGCATTTGAATGCTAATATGTCGCGAATATTCTTATATGTTGGAACTCGAATAAATTGAGAATAATGGTTCTCAACTGAATTATTGGCCAATTGGCAACTTTGCGCAAACAGATTATAACGCTTTAAGGTATGAGAGAGAGAGAAAGAGAGAGAGAGGAAAAGAAATACAAAGAAACGTTATCCAATAGGAAACTTCCTAAATTGAAACGAACGTGAAGGTCCCGTGGGAAAGTGAGAAAAAAGAACATTTGCTCAAAGACTTATCGATGTATTTGTTAACAACAGTCGACAAGAAAGGTCATGAGGAAGGAAGAAGTTTCAGTAGTCCATTGGGGCTGAATAGAAAGGTCTCACGAGTCATGAGGAAGAATGAAGTTTCAATAGTCCATTGGGGCTGAATAAAAAGGTCTCACGAGTCATGAGGAAGAATGAAGTTTCAGTAGTCCATTGGGGCTGAATAAAAAGGTCTCACGAGTCATGAGGAAGAATGAAGTTTCAGTAGTCCATTGGGGCTGTATAAAAAGGTCTCACGAGTTGAAGGAAGGAATAAAACAGTGAGTGTACTGAAAACAGGAAGAGATCAATATTCAAACGTACTCTGTGATGTTGTTAAATGCTCACACAAGAATTTCCAAGGTTCGACTCCTTGGAGGTGGTTCGTGCAAAATTTCTTATGACGTTTTAATATTAACAAGAAGAGATCAGTATTGACACATACACTGCGATTTTGTTAAATTCTCACCCAAGAAGTTCACAGGTTCGACTCCTAGGAGGTGATTCTTATAACATCTTGCGACGTTGAGAATCGAGCATTGGCGTTAGTAATGTGGATATCCCAATTTATCTACGGAATAACAGTCCTTGAACTATTCTTCTCCTTAGTCAGCATTACTCAATGATGCAGAACAGGGCAGTAATGCTCATTCTGTGGTATGCTGATTTATCTCCGCAGATTCCGTGATGAATAGAGCAAAAACTGCTCACATTTCAGGTATCGTGTTTATAAAAGATTTATAACTGTTTCACCCTTCACATCTACCAAGTCACAACACTCCCCATCTCTGTTTCTGTTTGCTCTCTTTCTCATCATTATTAGATTTTCGTTACTTTGACTATTCTTTCAACCTCTCTATTTACTGTTTATAATGGCTCTTAATTCCGCCTTGTCATCAAGATTCTACTTTTTTTTTTTGGCACCCGGGACCAATGAGGGCAATTTTTTTTGCCTGTCCCGGTATCACAATCTTAAATAAGAAGGGTTCAGCTCGTACCATTGCTATATAAAGTGAATTTTCTCATTATTTCATATACTCTGTGGGTTCAATTACGCGGGCTTTGGACCGGTATCCAGTTGAAATGGCTCTCTCCCCAGTGATTTGGTTAAGCAACTGAATCTTTTTCTTAATTATCGGCGGTTGTTCCAATGTTTATATGAGGTCTCTGTTTTTCACCAACTTTTGGAGGTTAGTGTTAGGCTTTGGCCCAGATATTCACGCCTTAATGTACTCTTTGACACAAACTTTCTCCTTTTATCCGGGCTTGGGACCGGCTCTCCCATTAGCTGTCATATTCCCCAGTAGCTAGAGCTTTTTCTTCTTACCTATATTTAAGAATTAAAGTTGATTCAGGCTTAGGACCTGCTCCCATTTGAGGATAAATGAGCTGGATATATCTTCTTATTTATAGTCGGGAATTAAAGTTAATACAGGCTTAGGACCGGCTCGCAGTTGAGTATGAATGCTCTTTCAATAAGCTAGATTTTTTTAAAACGATGATACAAGCTTGAGACCGGCTTCCAGTTTAGCATGAATACTCCTCCACGTATACATAGATATCAAGATATGATACAGGCTTAGGACCGACTCACACCTAAGTCTGAATGCTCACCCAGTGGCTCAGTTATTTCTTGTCCGTAATATCAAGGAATTTAACGAGATATGCATATACATGGTTTCATTCTCTCGCTGTAAGGGGGGTGGCCAAGCCAAGAAATACGCATTCGCCACTTTCCACACTTACCTCAGCTACTCCCCTTAGCTCTTCGGGGGATAAAGAGTTGCCACATTTTCCCCCTTTCCACCCTGCTTGGGTCACCCACAAGGTAGGCAGGCTAGGATATTCTACAATGAGGCCCAAAAGCCGCAGGTGGTTTACCCCGACCCCTTCATCACATGGCAACTCCCCTCACACCCGTCCATCACAGTTCACTGGGCTAGCAGCTGCGAGAAATCCCATTGGCCCGTGTCACCTAATTTAAAGATGCCCTAAAAATATAGAAAATTTTTCACAGAACGGAAATACGACACAAAATATCTAGAGGAAATGGTCAAAGGGACTTCTACTAAACATTATTATCTAGTCTTGTCATGGACACCGAGCGGGAAAGATGCCGGTTCGCTTCATCGTTGAC
>JAXCGZ010019641.1:0-2500 GCA_037179515.1 Halocaridina rubra
ATATATATATATATATATATATATATATATATATATATATATATATATATATATATATATATATATATATATATATATATATATATATATATATATATATATATATATATATATATATATATATATATATATATATATATATATATATATATATATATATATATATATATATATATATATATATATATATATATATATATAGAATATTTTTATGTAATACTTAAAAATCAAAGAAAAGAATTTCTTCGAAGGAAATAGCTTCTGTATCTTCTGGCAGCAATGGCTGGAGAGCTTGGACAAATGGAAGCTGTGGGTTGTTTGGTTGAGTAGTTCCTCTACAATCTCTTTTTTACATCTCATTTGAGAACAGTCTTAGCAAGCGGATAGTTTTTGGATGTCCTTTTTTCTCGAGAAAAAAAAAGAAAACAGGCGGTTCTCAAAAAGGACAAATTGTCCTTAGAAGGACAGACCTGGCAACCCTGAGCTGAAGTCTGGTAGTGTAATTTCGTCCCTTCCTAATTCGTAGTCTTGATAATTCGTCCTTGAATAAATTCATAATTAAAATAATTCGTCATTTTACCATTTCGTAATCAATGAATTAAGGTAGGGCATGCTAAGAATGGACATATACAGAGATGGTCAACATGTAAGGTATCCATTTTACATTTATCTTTGATGACAGCTGAAGCCTCTTTTTAAAAGTGGGGGTGAGTGAATCAGCCCCCCCCCCCTCTTGTTTATCATGTTAAAAATCCTTTAAATACGAGAGCTAATGCTGGCGTCACACATAGCCAAAATTCCCGACCCGACTCTTAAAACCGTCTAAAGACGGAATCCTCCTGGCAGCAATGACGTCATTACGATAATCGGGTGTAATTTTTCGTCCGCGTACGACGGAATCCTAACGGTCCTACGTAGTTTAAAAAAATCGAGGGGGCCCTGAACCGTCGTGGAGGGCCTACGATAATTGGCTGCTGCACCCAATAATCTCTGTGATTCAGAAGACCAAATCAGTCATAGAAGACTGCGTACGACGGGTAAGATTGATCTTCTTGATAGTACGCGGGCGTAGGAGAAGGTGTACGCCCGTGTACGATCCAGAGGATCGATCCTACCCGGCGTACGCAGTCCTCCGGGTCTGGAATCGTTAAAAATTCGCTTATACGTCTGGCAGTGTAGTATGAAAAGACAGCGCGCGCATGCGTGGTCTCATTTCTGACAACCCAGTCCTGGGCGTTCAGTTTCCCTGGTCCGCTTGCCGCATTCCTTATTGTTTTAGCATGATATTCTTCTTCTTTTTCTTCTTCTTCTTCTTCTTATTATTATTATTATTATTATAATTATTATTATTATTATTATTATTATTATTATTATTATTATTATTATAGTATTGTTGTTGTTGTTGCTGTTGTTGTTATTGTTGTTTGATGTTAATGTACAGACACGTTTCTTTGAGTGAGCATTAAGAAAAAAAACATTTCCTGTCTGCTTTCTATGTACAAAATATAACAATCATTCTTAATATATATCAAGCTCTTTATAGGTAAATGTCTCATATAATTCCTCATTTCTTTCACTGTGTTCTTGATATGATGTGCATTTATTTTTTCCCTTATATCAAAATATGAATTAATCAAATCCATTAATGTGTCAAACAAAATATATGAAATATATTAACATACATGGCCAACATATATTTACTTATATATATAAGTAGCTGAAGTGCCAAATATATAAATCAGGGTTATACTTTCACAAATATCCCATATATATATATATATATATATATATATATATATATATATATATATATATATATATATATATATATATATATATATATATATATATATATATATATATATATATTCCATATATTTATTGTTCACTAGGATCAATTCTAACATAATTATATAAATGAAAAAGTAAGGGCAAATATAACTACATTATTAAATGTAAAATATTAAACTTAATATCTTCTCAGTATAAAATAATGAAAATAAACAACCCCCTACGAACGTGTACATTCCCCTACGATGGGTAGGGAGCGTCGGGAGCATGGTTGGCCCAGTCGTAATAGTCAAAAATTTAAATTTCCCGTTTTCTATGATGAGACTTACGTTTGCGTATGATCAGTCGTACGCTAAATTACGCGTCCAAACTACTCCGTACGATTGCAATTACGATCCATAGGAATGCTTACGAGGACGTATGACGCACTTCCGACAGGCACAGGAATGCACCTGTTGGCTAAAAAATCTGCCGGATCTCCAAGGATTGAGCGAAGATACCGTCGGAACGCGGTCTTAAGAGTCGGGTCGGGAGTTTGGGCTATGTGTGAAGCCAGCATTATGAGTTCAATATAAGAATTTATTTTAAAGAAGTCTTGGAGACTATAAATGGATGCCTTCATAAATGAACAGATAATGTTTAAAATATAAGCGAAGAGTATTTTGCTATAAGAAGAAAATCACCAGAGGAAGTTTAACGAGCGATACAT
>JAXCGZ010019641.1:7500-40000 GCA_037179515.1 Halocaridina rubra
TAATAATAATAATAATAATAATAATAATAATAATATTAATAATAATAATAATAACAATAAAAATTCCTTAGTTTATGCTAGTGAAAGAGAATGATATATTATTTTACTGTGCATGGAGGGTTTTGTCATCATCATTTTCTCTCTCTCTCTCTCTCTCTCTCTCTCTCTCTCTCTCTCTCTCTCTCTCTCTCTCTCTCTCTCTCTCTCTCTCTCTCGCTGACTGGCAACGACACAGCAGATCGTCTTGCCAAGGCGGCCTGTATGCTGGATGGGCATGCTGTGGACGCTGAGCCCTCCCTCCGATGCCTACGTGACATCATCTACTCAGCTGGGTTTGCCATGACGGTCCAGCGCAGGGACACGGAGAGGGCCAACAGTGTGTCCTTACAGCACCATGATCACTTTCTTCACAGCCGCTACAAGTATCGCAGACGCGGGTTAATGGTGCGGAAAAACAATGTAGTTAGTGCTCGGCTCAGAATGGGGTATCGGCCTTTATGGCAGGTCTCCCAGACTCTAGATATGCCACAGTACACCTCCTGTAAATTATACGACCGTCCTAATGCTAACACTCTTGACCACTATTGTCTTCAGTACCCCACAGTGAGAGATGTTTTACCACGAGGTCAGAACTTAATACAGATCTGCTCATTTTTACTTAATGATGATGACATCCTTGATGTTATTCTTGCTCGTTATCCTCACTTTGGTGGCCATTAATTATATTGAATTATACATATATTTTCTGTATGTTGCTGTATAATTCTGTTTGTGTATTCTGTGTTTCTCTGAGCTTTACTTTTGTATAAAATGTACTCTGTGCTGCCATACTGTGAGTTGTGTGTTAGTATGCAGCAATGTTTTATCAATGTGTACACCTCCCTGTAAACTATATTCTATTCTTGGTTTTGTATTCATTTGAAGCATTATTTGTATGAATTCATGTAATGTCTGACGCCTTGGTGCAATAAATTAATAAAATAAAATAATTCTCTCTCTCTCTCTCTCTCTCTCTCTCTCTCTCTCTCTCTCTCTCTCTCTCTCTCTCTCTCTCTCTCTCTCTCTCTCTGTATGTGAGTGTTTGTGTGTATATGAGAAAGGCTAACCGTCTGGTAATTGTAATTTTTTTTTTAACAAAATACACTGCAATTACCCAAAAGGTCCAAAAGAACCTGAGAAATGCCTGGGAAGCATCGTAGAAGTTATCTCAGAAGTTTTAAATGCTAATTTTTTTAACGTATTTGAGAGAGATTATTACCAGGATGCTGTCAAAAATATTGCAACTGTTATTCAACCGTGACTTAGGGAACTTAATAAAGTATATAAATCTTTAGGTGAATGTCGGATCTTTATGGGCAAAATACATGAAAGAGAGATTGTTATGAACGTTTTGCATACGAGTAAGATCCCAGACACCTTTATTCTGCACTTTAGAAATAAGTTAACGGAAAAAATTGGCTGGCGAGAAAGATGATATGATAGAATCATCTTTCTACTTATTCTTTCATTAAAAAAACTGCCATTTTTTGCATCTTATATCTTTCAGATTTAAAAAAGGAATGAATAACTTCACATAGGTAGGTAAGTCTTATATAGGCAAATGAGTAGTTGGTAGGTAAGATATATGAGTACGTGGCTAGACATTAATAAAAAGAAACGTCTGTATGTTTTAATGTTCAATTATATTTAGCGTTTGGTAAAATTGTTTAAACTATGTTAATGAACGTCTAAAGAATAAGATATTATTATCCATGTTTGTCTCATGTGAAAAAAAAAACGACGTAATATGATCTTCTTTAATGTGACTAATGGACTCGTCTTATTTTCTTTACCCCATGTTCCTTGCACCCGTGATAGGAGGAGGAGGAGTAGAGATTTAGTGGTTATCACGAAGGGCTGTGGCTTAATTTCCGACCCTTCTCATATCAGGATGGTAAAGAAGGTTGAGAAGACCATTTTGCCTGGAGTATGGGAAAATTATAAAGGGCGATATGGTGAAAAGGTTTACGAAAACAGAAATATTGCAGGAAGCCTAAAGACTGTGGCAGTAACATTCCTTACATATAGACTTTTTTCTTATATATATATATATATATATATATATATATATATATATATATATATATATATATATATATATATATATATATATATATATATATATATATATATATATATATATATATATATATATATATATAAGTTCTTTTATAATATTTATAGGGCTTTATACGAAATTCATGTATTTGAGAAAGAGGAGAGAGAGATAGAACAAATTTCTTTGGGCGATCGTGTAGCTTCCTTTTGTGAAATGAATACTATCTATCTACCTTGGCTGTTTCCCCATTTAATTGGGGGGTAGCCGACATCAAAGAAAGAAAACAATAAGGGGATTACTTTGCTCTATGGGCAATGACGAGGGAGCTAGCGACCGTTCAGATGGCACTGCTGGAGTGCCACAGCCCATCCTCCCGGCTCTTCCACAACCTGTGTCGCTTCACAACTGCCAACTCCTCCTACTGCTCCTACCACAGGGCTACCTCTGTTAGACGCAGCCCCGTGGTAACAGCAGATGCCCATCAGAGCACGTCACAATTGCTCGCCACTCATTGCTATTCCTAGCACGCTTGCTTGCTTCCCTCACATCCATCCTCCTATCATTCAGGGCTCTCCTTACTCCATCCATCCATCCAAACCTTGGCCTCCCTCTAGCATTTCTCCCATCAACTCTCGCATTCATCACCTTTTTCAGCAGTCTTTCATCATTCATCCTTTCCACATGGCCAAACCATCTTAGAACATTCATATCTACTCTGGCTGCAATTTCTCTCCTCAAACCCGTTCTTGCTAGTACCACTTCAATTCTAGCCCTATCCAACCGAGATACACCAATCATACTTCTCAGGCATTTCATCTCAAACACATTTCGTTTCCGTCACTCACTTACTTTCATACCCCATAACTCTGATCCATACATCACAGTTGGCACAACCACTTTCTCATACAAAACTTTCTTAACATTCATTTCCAACCCTCTATTCTTCATCACTCCTTTCAACGCACCCAACACTTTACTTCCTTCATTCACTCTGTGACACACATCTGCCTCCACTCCACCATTTGCAGCTATAACCGAGCCTAAATACTTAAACTGATCAACTTTCTCAAGTGTCTCTCCATTCAACATAACATTCAATGCAGCACCATCCTCATTTCTTGTACACCTCATAACCTTACTCTTTCCCACATTCACTCACAACTTCCTTCTCTCACACACCATTCCAAATTCTGACACTAACTGACACAGCTTTTCCTCTGAATCTGCCACCACCACAGTATCATCTGCACACAGCAATTGATTCAGCTCCCACTCATTTTCATCCCTATCTACCATTCTCAAACCTCGACCACGCACTAGCTCATTCACCTCTCTTACAACTCCATCAATATACAAATTGAACAGCCATGGTGACATCACACATCCCTGTCTCAGTCCCACACTCACTGGAAACCAGTCACTCACTTCATTCCCTACCCTAACACAAGCTCTACTGCCCTCATACAAACTCTTCACTGCATGCAACAATTTACCATTAATTCCATATAAGCTCAAAACATTCTACACTGCCTCTCTATCAACTCTATCATATGCTTTCTCCAGATCCAAAAATGCAAAATACACATCCTTACCCTGTGCTAAATATTTCTCACATAACTGCCTAACTATAAAAATATGATCTATACAACCTCTACCTCTCCTATAGCCACTCTGCACTTCCGTGATCACATTTTCTGTCTTATCCCTAATCCTATTAACCAGTATCCTACCATACACTTTTCCTACCACACTCAACAAACTTTTACCCCTAAAATTACTGCATTCATACACATCTCCCTTACCTTTGTATAGGGGGCACTATACAAGCAATCACCCATTCCACTGGCACCATTGACAACATAAAACATATATCAAACACTCTCACTAACCATTCCAATGCAGTCACACCCCCCATCTTTCAACTTCTCCGCTCTCACACCATCCATTCCAGGTGCTTTACCTGCTTTCGCTTCATACAATGCCCTTTTCACCTCCTCTATTGTAATCTCTCTCACATTTTCATCTCCCATTACTAGCACTTGAACACCCCCCACTGCCATTATAGCAGCCTCTCTATCTTCCTCAACATTCAGCAAGCACTCAAAATATTCTGCCCATTTTTCCTTGCATCGGTCCCTCTTAACATCTGTCCATTCACATCCTTCACTGTCTCTTCCATCCTCGATCCACCCTTCCTTACTCTCTTCACTTCTTTCCAAAACTTCTTTTTATTCTCCTCATATGACCTACTAAGATCCTGTCCCCACCTAACATTTGCCAACCTCTTCTCTTCCTCTAGCTTCCGCTTGGTTTCCACATTTTTCTCCCTATATCTTTCATACTTCTCCCTACTTTTACACTGCAGCCATTCCTCAAAAGCCCTCTTTTTCTCTTCCACTTTCATTTTCACCCCTTCATTCCACCACTCGCTGCCCCTCCTCATGCCACCTTCAACAAACCTCTTTCGACACACATCACTTGCATGTCCCACAAAACCTTCTTTCATCAACCCCCATTCCTCCTCTAACTCCCCAACTTCTCTTTCTTTCACCCTGTCATATGCCACTCTCAACCTGTCCTGATATTCCTGTCTCTTCTCTGTTTTTATTTAACTCTTCCACCTTCACTATTTCCCTTCTACATCCCCCCACTCTATTTCCTCACTCTTTTGCTACTACCACTTTTGCTTCAACCAAAAAATGATCAGACATCCCAGGAGCCACACCCCTAAATATATGCACATCTTTCACTCTACCAATCATGCTCTTTGCTACCAACACATAATCCATCAATGCTCTTTCTTTTACTCTTCCATTTGCCACTCTCATCCATGTATACTTATTTATGAACTTCTTCTTGAAAAAACTATTACCTATCACCAACTCTTGTTCAACACACATCTAACAGTCTCTCGCCACTCTCATTCCCACCTGGTACCCCATACTTTCCTACAACACCTTCTGCCTCCTGGCTAGTACAGTGGTAACGCGCTGGCCTCGCATTCGCGAGGTCGACGGATCGCGCCTCGTCCAGGCAAGAGAGTTTAAGCTGTTTACTGGGGAGGTTACTGCTGTGGCTGGTCATCACAGTGGGGGGTTGGGGCCTGTGCCGGCTGGCGACCACCCTATGGGTCCTCCATGACCCGTTCCACCCATCCGTGGGTGGAGAATCTAAAAAAAAAAAAAAAACCTTCTACCTCTCAGTCACCCACTCTGGCATTCAAGTCACCCAACACAACTACATAGTTCCTTCTTCTCAGACCATCCACATACCTAGTTAACTCATTCCAGAATTCATCCTGCTCTTCCTCACTTCTCTCACATCCTGGCCCATATGCACTAACAAAAGCCCAACATTCCCTACCTATCCCAGCCCTAACCCATATCAGCCTAGATGACACTTCTTTCCATTCCACTACCTGATTTACCATCCATTCACTCAGCAATAATGCCACACCTTCTCTCGCTCTTCCCCTTTCTACCCCAGACACCCAATCTGTCACGTCACCAAATGCCACTTCTCCTTTTCCTTTCATCTTCGTCTCACACATTGCCAATACATCCATCCTCCTCCTACCAAACATATATCCAATCTCACATCTTTTGCTCTCTATCGTACTACAACCACGCACATTTAAACACCCCAAAACTAGAGTTTGGGGAGAAGTTCTTCTCCCCTCTACTCCCCTTCTTCTTTGACGTCTCGCAGGAGGTTAATACAAGGGGGGGATTCCTAGTCGCCCCGTCCACTTTTAGTCGCCTCTTCCGACACGCAGGGAATACCTGGGGGCTATTCTTTGATGCTCTGCCCGCCACCACAGGGAATACTGGAAATTATGAAACCCTATAACTTTTATCTATTATGCTCTGTTACCCATTCATAGTTTTCAGTTATAATTCATTTGAGATTTTAGCTCTACAATTTTATTTTCCCAGTCTCTATTTCCTTTTCTGTAGTTCTTCAATAATAATAATAATAATAATAATAATAATAATAATAATAATAATAATAATAATAATAATAATAATAATAATAATAATAATAATAATAACAACTACTACTACTACTACTACTACTACTACTACTACTACTACTACTACTACTACTACTACTACTACTAATAATAATAATAATAATAATAATAATAATAATAATAATAATGATAAAATAATAACAATACCAAAATTATTCAATCTGTTAATAATATTAGTTTTGGTTTTAAGTCGCCTTTTTGAATTGGAGACAAATTTTTAACAAGTCTCTCTGTGCTATTTGCTTATTGTCTTAAATGGACCCCTGCAGTTTGTTGATAATGTTGTATATTATTAATCGTTGGAGGGAAATTGCCGACATTGTATCCCTTAAATAACACTTTTGTTTTCAAATTGAGTTTCGATATCAAATCAGACTTGGAACTTAGAGATTTTGTGATATTTTTTTCTATTTACGAATGATGATAATTTCGTAGCATGGTAATCTATGAATGGACTGTATGATTACTAAAATAGGTTGGCAAGAATATCCCTAGAAATTCGAGCATTACAGTAGAAATTTGAATTTGTTATATATATATATATATATATATATATATATATATATATATATATATATATATATATATATATATATATATGTATATATATATATGTATATATATATATATATATATATATATATATATATATATATATATATATATATATATATATATATATATATATATATATATATATATATATATATATATATATATATATATATATATATATATATATATATATATATATATATATATATATATATATATATATATATATATGTATGTAAGTACGTATGTGCGTGTGTGTGTGTTGGTATTATAACCCCCCCACACACACACATTATATATATATATATATATATATATATATATATATATATATATATATATATATATATATATATATATATATATATATATATATATATATATAATCCCTGAATTTCTTTAGTGTCAACGGAATATCGTGTCTAGCAACAACTTGTTCATAGTAAATGTCCTTTCCTCTCTGGTCTTTACGTAAGCTGTTAATAAATTTCCAAATAACTGGATGTTCCATTCCAAGTTTGCATTGTAATCTCCTGTGTGCGGCTTCCGCGTGGTTATTGGTTCTGTCCTCATTGTTTCAAATTCTTTCATAAAAATTCCACATTCCATCAGGAAAGAGTGGTCTGTGTGTCCCATGCGCCATCTTCTACCGATATAATTATCCTCTAACCAAGCAAGCAACGGTTGTAGTTAATTAGGAAGGGCATCAGCCAGATGTTCATTTGCTTCTTTGGTGAACACTCTAGTCCTTTACTGGCTCAAGCTAAAGAACTCGGCAACATGTATCTGAGACTCAGCTCCCTCTCTTAGAATCAATACACCTTGCATGCTATTTTTTAGGGAGTCAAACATTTCAAAAATATTTTGAGGGCATTAGGTTTTATATCTTCTTAGAATAGCCTTGGAATCTTTAGTATTTAAGGACTGTATTTAATTTTTAGGGATCTGGTGAGCATGCCAACAAACGTTAGGCTAGCCTGTGATAATAAATATTGAAAATTACACACTATGGTAGGCCTAGCCTAGAAAAATCCAAATATATTAAATGAATGGTCTATGCTACTTACACTAGGCTACTGGAATAAAAATTACACATTATATAAGATATCATATAATGTAATAGAAAACAATTTATAATTGGCATACAAAAGTACAAATAACAACTTGGATTATATATCAAATGACACTTTGTCCTTCCAAAATATATTGTTGCAAATATATAAAGAGGTATTTAACCGCATAAATGCAGCAAGGCTAAGGAAAACTTGAAATTATATAACATTTTTCACAATAAACCACTGTAGCCTAGGTCTAGTGTTCCTTTCTAGGCTACAAAACAGAATCATCAACTGAGCCAAAATCACAAAATTTGGCACACTTATGTAGGCCACAAAATCAACAAGATCAAATATAATAGATTACTGAAAATATTAGTGACACCCAATACACAATGCAACAGAATCATCCCAGCTCGAGCAGGATAGGTTAGCATTGAGGCCTAGTCTAGAGAAGATAGGCCAGCATAGCCTATTGTTCATATAATAGCCTAGGGTATTGTTTCTTTACCATATATATACATATATCAGATGGTATACATCAACACTCTACCGTGTCACCTTATAACTTATTAAACTTATCTTGATAGGTGATGGGTAGATCTGAGCTGGTATTTCACAGTTTTAGTGATTTTTTTTTCTTTAGCCATGGCTCTTTCTCTGAGCCGGAGAAAAAAGCGGCAAACTCTCCATCTGTAAACAAGTGTATCAGTGTTCGAAAAGGTTACAAATGACTTGAGAAATATTCCTAGATAACTTATTTATCATTATCTTACCAAGCTAGAAACTGTTAAATCTGCATGCCTCCCTAACAATATACTACTGAAATCTAAACATTTTATAAATACAAAATAAAGATACAAATAATATTCAGTGACGAAGTCATGATCAAAATACAAAAAAAAAAAACAGTATTCAGCGTCTGCATACAAATAAGTAGTAGTTTTTTTTTTATTAAAATTAGATAAGAGCAAGGGAGTCACAGATTACAAAAATAGAAAATTAAATAAATATAAACAAGCAAATGTACATCTATGAAACCAGTTTTATTTATTTTCATTGGGATAGAGAAAGCACAAACAAAACCAAGGGTTCAGTGATGTCATACCTGTTGGCCTGAACTTTTCAGGACAGCTTCATCAAATTTTTCAGTTGGAATGAATGCAATAGAAATTATTATTTTATTTTTCAAAGTAAAATCAGAGTCATTGACCCGATTTCTTAAACAGTGTAATCCTAGAATGCCATATTGTTAGTTAGCTAGACACACAAATGGATTTCTTAAGCGCATCTGACACGGTTCTGTGTATGGCTAGGATCCTTGCGGGAACCTAGCCATACACAGAACCGCGTCAGATGCTTTTAGGAAATCCATTTGTGTGTCTAGCTAGCTAATAATATGGTATCCTAGGTTACACTGTTTAAGAAATCGGGCCAATGTTATACCTACTTGAGTGGCCCAAACTGACGAGATGTTTTCTCATATTTTGAGCCAGGTGAAAGAAACATCCCCGGTATCTGCAGTAGTAATATGCTGCTGTAAACTTTTGAAGCTCGCGAGTTCAAAATCACAGTCGATAATCTCAGGATGGCATACAGGCTCAGTTTCCAAAACCACTTCAAATCATTTATCATACGTTGTTCGTAATTTATTTGGGAGCAAAACATGCAATAGTTGGAAAACGCTCGTATGTAGTTCCTCTAAAATAACAAATTTGTCAAAATAGAACCATGGAAATTTTGAACGTTCCATCAACATTTAACTTGGTAGATTGTTTCAAATATTCGACATTCCTCTCTCTTCCGAGTACAAGAATTCTCGCAGTTAGTGTTACCGCTGGCAGCTAATAAAAATGGTTCTTCACTATATTTATTTACAATATATGTTTTAAAGCTATTGGAAATCACAAGTTCTTCTAAATTTGGTGGATTTACAGGGTAATCAACAATGTGTTTTTTTGTCTTACGAACCATTTTCTTCACAACCCTATTGTTAGGCATCATTGCTCGGCAAGCTTCAGACGAATTTCCTAGACACTCGTTAATCACCTGTACAGTCCCCTCAATAGTTTCGATAGCTCTTAGTTTTATTTTTGAAATGACGGTATATTTTTCTACCTTAGATGCCAAAGCTGCTTGCGAATGTTCATTTATATGTTTAATTAAATTACTATTTCTAACATGAAAGTGTACTTTGCAATAGTCCTTCCTCTCACATCTCCAAAATTGTGTTATTTTATCAGCAGCATATCTATCAAATACGTACATATATCCGTCGTGTAAGTAATTTTCCTTTCCACGTTTTGACAAAATTGTTTATGTTAATTGGTTATAGTTTTGTTTTTCGCTTATTGTCTATTAATAATAATGGTAAAGTACTTGAATAGCCATAAAACAATTGAATTATGGTATTTTGTTGATGAGTAGTTATTTTAACACGCCAGTTACAGTATTACGATGCTTTTCTTTGATGGCTCGTTAATTTAAAATAAACAATGAAAACCACCATATTGATAATTGTACCGTATAACTGTGCCAAAATGGTTCTGCGCCTTAATGGATCTGCGGCACAGTGGACCGCGCCAAAAAGGCCACACCAAATCGTTCGCGCCAAATGGTCCCATCCCGATATATATATATATATATATATATATATATATATATATATATATATATATATATATATATATATATATATATATATATATATATATATATATATATATATATATTATGATTGTAACACCAAGACGGGCCAAAAAATAATAAAATAAAACAGCCTTTATCGGGCCTGGGCACGAAGAATACATAAAGTAAAGAGAAACAGAGATGGAGAGTGTAATGACCTGTCAGATGTGAAGGAATTATAAAAGATGTGTAATGAATATCCAAGAATATTCATTGTAGCTGTAGCATAGGAAAAGAACTGTAACTGAAGGAAGACTTAACATCGAACTGTCCTGAACAGTAAATATATATATATATATATATATATATATATATATATATATATATATATATATATATATATATATATATATATATATATATATATATATATATATATATATATATATATATATATAAAGAATTATATGTCTGCATATAAAGAATTAGACAATGAAAGAGCTGCCACAAATCGGAATTCAACTCATTTTGGCGTGTTAGTAAAGGAGTATATTTATTTGAGAATAATATTAAATGCTTAATAAATATTTTTCATCATATCTGTTTACCAGGCGTAAGTGGACTTTTAATGAAATCCCTTTGCCTTTACAATCCTATTAATTTATCATAATTACACCTTAATTAGCCAGGTTTTTTAGATTATATAACAACTGACTATTTAAATAACTGCAATGGAATAAAAATTAGAATTAACCTATTTTTGTCGATTGGAATTATATATATATATTATTTATTTAGTTTCCTTCATTTTTCAGACAACTGTTGTGTTCTATATTTTTTTTTCTTTTAGTTCATTCTGAACTAGTTCATTTTATACTCTGTATTCCTCTCATCTTCACATGCATTGATGCAGATGGCTCCCTCTCTCTTGTGGAATTATTCATGAGGGATCCTTTGAGCCATCAGAAGCTCACGAAGACCTACATTGTTTTCTCACCAGTATTACAGTAAAATCTATTCTGAGTTAGTGCTGTTTTCTCAGTTATTCTCTCAATTTCACATGTATTGGTTCAGATAGTTCTTTTTTTTCTGTTTGTGTGGAATAAATTTTTGTGACAAACGTTAAGCTCTCTGGGATACACAGTAAAATTCAATGCATCGTCTTTTCACCAGTTTATGCACCTCAAATTATTTTGAATTGATTTTTTATCTCCCCATAGGTTCACTTGCATTCATGCAGATCCTTATTTTTCTTTTCTGCAGTGGCACTGTTCATGAGACAAGCATAAAAATAACAAAAAGTATATGTCGACATTCAGTATCTTCACACAATTATTTAATTCACAGCGTGTCTGAACTGTTGTGTTTTCCCTTTCATAACTTCACGTGTCTTCATGCAGATATGTTCTTCTCGCTTTATCCACATTATTTATAAGACAGATTTTAAGATGTATGAAGTTTTCGGTGACAGTCGGCAGTTGTTTTTTCTAGGTGTGAGTCCGTATTTACTATTTCTGCTTTCTAAGTCACCTTGTCTCATTCGCGAGTATTTATGAAGACTTTTTATCATATCTTTTGTCGTGGAATTATTCCTGTGGTAAACTTTCATCAGTGTCAATTACACAGTAACATTTGGTAATATCTTACTCCTCTTGAGTGGATGGATTCATGGCTGGTCACCAGATTAGAGATTCCGAATTTGAGCCCTCTTATTCCGATTAAAAAAGTAATTTTTATGTCATATGTGTGCAAGAAAATGGGACCGTGTGTGTGCATTTGGAAATGGCAGATTCATTTTGTGTAGCGACTTTCATCTTTGTATTAGGTAATATAACGAGATGAATTCTTGTTCCAATATTTTGCTGCTAAATAAAATATTAGACTTAATGTAGCCAGTCCAGAAACCGTTTTCAATAAATTATGATATATATATATATATATATATATATATATATATATATATATATATATATATATATATATATATATATATATATATATATATATATATAATCAATTTATAATAATATTTCCTCTGGCATTATGTGACTGGAAATATAAGCCTTAGTAAATAATGGAAAGAATACATGATAGCTCACTTCTTATAACTATGAATATTATGATTGGCTTTCAACAAGGAAAGCTTTAATCCAGTTACAGTTGTTCGTGCGCTCTGGAACCACTTTGAGGTAAGAAGAAGAGGTTAGTTGCGTCCCTAATTGGTGGTATCCGTACACACCAGCCCTAAATGTGTAGATGAATAGGCCCCAAGAGTATCTATATACTACGTCCGTCAATTACCATATTATGATGAGCTCTGAACTCTTAATGCTAGAAAACATACTTCCCTGTGCACTTATGGATATTAAGAGTATCGAAATATGTTCTTGAATTATATATATATATATATATATATATATATATATATATATATATATATATATATATATATATATATATATATATATATATATATATATATATATATATATATATATATATGTGTGTGTGTGTGTGTACCCATTTTCCCTACCCGTCTCCCATCAATTATTCTTATCTTCTTCTCATCCCCAAAATAATTTTTTTTTCCTTCTGCTTAGCAATATATACACATTTATTCCTTCTTTTCCCCGACAATATCAAGAAAAGATAAAAGTCCTTTTTGGATATAATTTATACAACGGAGATTCAATAGGCTTGGGTGGAAATTAACATATTTAATTTTAAAGTTGTATTCCATTACGAATTGAATTTTTAGCTTGGAAACTTTCCCATCATCATCATCATCATCATCATCTTAAAGAGCATAGAAAGCTATGGGGTAACAACCTGGGAAAGACATTAATACCAAGGAATTTCTGGCTTCGAGTACTTTTTAGTTATTTAAATATGTTGGTATAGATGAGTTGTATCTGGTTTTAATTATTTTTATGTAAGTTTTGTATAGACACCTTAGAATTTGTAAAAATAAAACGAGGCATATTTACACAAACTTGACAAAGTTATTTTTTAATGAATTGTTTAGAATTAGGATCATCTGCCTGCTACTGTCCTAGATATGCGTTCAGAAATGAAGAAGGTTTTATACGTTTCTTTCCCTGGATCATTTGTAAAAGTTATGAGTTGCTGTTCGTCGAGTCTTAGACCTTAAATGGTACCTTTATCATTGTTAGTTTTTAAATTATTTTTCTTTAAAATTTACTGTAGTCTGTTTGTTAACTACCAAATGTATTACACAAATTTTGTTTTAAAGCTGCTAGTAATTTTTTTTAAATGTTATTTTAGAATAGTAAAAAAGAAATCGCGTCCTCCCCCCACCACAAGGAAATTGAATATCCCTCATAGGGGTTTTCTTTCCAGAATCGCTTTCGATGGTTAGTCTCTTTCTTTCTCGTTTTCCTGACATATATGGATAGACGTAGCAGGATTCCTTATGCAACATGTATGATATACATTTATGTCAGGATATCTTCGCTCAACCACGAATATATGGTCAGGGAAGGCAATTGTATCCAAGCATAAAAGTGATTGGATGCTCAAATTCTGATCAAATTCCTGCAGAAATTTGCCTTTTTTCCGCTTGTGTTATGGCTCTGCAGTTTTGTTAAAGATGTTATCTTAGATATCGAATGGAAACCAAATAGCACTGTCTTGTACGTATTACTTAGGAGTTCCCATGGAAGCCCTTTTTTTTTTATTGCTGTAAATATCGTCTTTAAGCTTGACTCAAGAATGCAGATGTCATTTATGATGTGTACATTGCTCTGGACATCCTGTTAATGGAGTATCTACGGAAATTCCGTTACCTAATTTAAACTTGCATTTTCTCAAGTTCTCCACTCTAAGAGAAATACAAAGAGGGTTTTACACTATCTATGATGGACTCATATAGAAACACGCACACCTTCTGAGTATTGTGCAAGGACGTTTTGACTGAAAGTTGTAATTAATATTATGTTTAACCTCTGGAAAAAATGAAATAATTTACCTAAGGAGTAATGATAGAAACTTACATTCATTATTAATTTAAAGACCCTCTGGTTCCCATTTATAAAGGGGGCAGTGCCTTATAAATATACAAAGATATTGTATATTTTTCAACTACTTGTGGGCTTTTATTGCCAATAATAATAATAATAATAATGATAATAATAATAATAATAATAATAATAATAATAATAAAATTATCTAAAAAAATAATAAAAAATAATAATAACTCCACAATAACTTATATAATCGTATGTTGAAGTAATTACTTGATCATTTAACTTACTCAGTTAACGAAAATCTCATGCTTTTACTTCTAAAAATTATAATTAAAAATTTTTGGGGACTTACTAAATTTATAATAACAATTCACATTTTATAGTAATAATAATAATAATAATAATAATAATAATAATAATAATAATAATAATAATAATAAAATTATCTAAAAAATAATAAAAAATAATAATAACTCCACAATAACTTATATAATCGTATGTTGAAATAATTACTTGATCATTTAACTTACTCAGTTAACGAAAAGCTCATGCTTTTACTTCTAAAAATTATAATTAAAAGTTTTTGGGGACTTACTAAATTTATAATAACAATTCACATTTTATAGTAATAATAATAATAATAATAATAATAATAATAATAATAATAATAATAATAATAATAAAATTATCTAAAAAAATAATAAAAAATAATAATAACTCCACAATAACTTATATAATCGTATGTTGAAATAATTACTTGATCATTTTACTTACTCAGTTAACGAAAAGCTCATGCTTTTACTTCTAAAAATTATAATTAAAAGTTTTTGGGGACTTACTAAATTTATAATAACAATTCACATTTTATAGTAATAATAATAACAATAATAATAATAATAATAATAATAATAATAATAATAATAATAATAATAAAATTATCTAAAAAATAATAAAAAATAATAATAACTCCACAATAACTTATATAATCGTATGTTGAAGTAATTACTTGATCATTTTACTTACTCAGTTAACGAAAAGCTCATGCTTTTACTTCTAAAAATTATAATTAAAAGTTTTTGGGGACTTACTAAATTTATAATAACAATTCACATTTTATAGTAATAATAATAATAATAATAATAATAATAATAATAATAATAATAATAATAATAATAATAATAATAAAATTATCTAAAAAATAATAAAAAATAATAATAACTCCACAATAACTTATATAATCGTATGTTGAAGTAATTACTTGATCATTTTACTTACTCAGTTAACGAAAAGCTCATGCTTTTACTTCTAAAAATTATAATTAAAAGTTTTTGGGGACTTACTAAATTTATAATAACAATTCACATTTTATAGTAATAATAATAATAATAATAATAATAATAATAATAATAATAATAATAATAATAATAAAATTATCTAAAAAAATAATAAAAAATAATAATAACTCCACAATAACTTATATAATCGTATGTTGAAATAATTACTTGATAATTTTACTTACTCAGTTAACGAAAAGCTCATGCTTTTACTTCTAAAAATTATAATTAAAAGTTTTTGGGGACTTACTAAATTTATAATAACAATTCACATTTTATAGTAATAATAATAATAATAATAATAATAATAATAATAATAATAATAATAATAATAAAATTATCTAAAAAATAATAAAAAATAATAATAAATCCACAATAACTTATATAATCGTATGTTGAAGTAATTACTTGATCATTTTACTTACTCAGTTAACGAAAAGCTCATGCTTTTACTTCTAAAAATTATAATTAAAAGTTTTTGGGGACTTACTAAATTTATAATAACAATTCACATTTTATAGTAATAATAATAATAATAATAATAATAATAATAATAATAATAATAATAATAATAAAATTATCTAAAAAATAATAAAAAATAATAATAACTCCACAATAACTTATATAATCGTATGTTGAAGTAATTACTTGATCATTTTACTTACTCAGTTAACGAAAAGCTCATGCTTTTACTTCTAAAAATTATAATTAAAAGTTTTTGGGGACTTACTAAATTTATAATAACAATTCACATTTTATAGTAATAATAATAATAATAATAATAATAATAATAATAATAATAATAATAATAATAAAATTATCTAAAAAATAATAAAAAATAATAATAACTCCACAATAACTTATATAATCGTATGTTGAAGTAATTACTTGATCATTTTACTTACTCAGTTAACGAAAAGCTCATGCTTTTACTTCTAAAAATTATAATTAAAAGTTTTTGGGGACTTACTAAATTTATAATAACAATTCACATTTTATAGTAATAATAATAATAATAATAATAATAATAATAATAATAATAATAATAATAATAATAATAATAAAATTATCTAAAAAAATAATAAAAAATAATAACTCCACAATAACTTATATAATCGTATGTTGAAGTAATTACTTGATCATTTTACTTACTCAGTTAACGAAAAGCTCATGCTTTTACTTCTAAAAATTATAATTAAAAAATTTTGGGGACTTACTAAATTTATAATAACAATTCACATTTAATAATAATAATAATAATAATAATAATAATAATAATTATCATTATTATTATTATTATTATTATTATTATTATTATTATTATTGCTACTCTACTATGAGACCATATCCCGTAGAAGCTACATGAAAAAAAAAAGCGGAGTTAGTTCAGCACAATTACATCTATTCAGCACACTTTATTTTATCATCATTCTTTGCTAAGAAGAAATAATTTTTATATCCAAGGGACTGTCCGTCCATCTGTCCTTAATCCCTTTTAGTGTGGAATTACCAGACATTCCTTTTTGTTTCGGTAATGATGATAATAATGATGATAATAATAATAATAGAAGAAGAATTAATTTTTCTTTTTAAAAACAATCTGTCTCTACCTTCTCTAGTGAAATGAAGTTTCTCCAGTTTCTGTTTCTTTATCCTACCTTACTGTTCTTGTTGCGAACTCGAGTGAGAATTCATGAAAAGCGCTTTGATGGTGTCATATTATATATGCCTGGCTGCACTTTCCTTGGTCGTCTTTTCTGCAACCATCTTGAACAAGGTTTTTCGTGCTCAGGTAATATTTAGAAATATTTCAGTTCTCTCTCCAAGATCGTCTCTCCTCAGAGTGATGAATTGTCCACAAAATTCATATGCATTGACTTATAGAATAGTATTTTCTTAATTAGGAATATCTTTGTACGATAAACCAAGTATTTCCCAGCTAAACATATCTAAGTAAAGACACTAATATGTGTAAAAATATTTTTTGTGTAAATTAATATATATTATGAAAAAAAAAAAAACTTTATTAACAAGTCTTGCAGCAATTTCAAAAATTGTGCTTCATCAAAGGCGAATATTCGATGTATATTCATGGTAAAGCAATTTTGCATGATATTGTACATATGTGTAAAATATTTATATTAAGTATATATGTACTGTCGAAGAAAGTTAGTCTGGGCAGAAGAGACTTCGTATTGAATATCATATGTGATGAAGAGACATGCACTACAGAAAGAGAATCTTGCTATAAATAATCTTCAAAGGAAATATACGAAATATTCCACTTGGTGTTTTGCCATGACTCCAAAAGGTAAAATAATGGAAATGAAATGGAACCTAAGATGCAATTGTGAAGGTAGGGCTACAAGATAAGGAATAAAATGGCAAGCTGTTGGCCTTTGCTGGAGAGAGTTGCATATAATTTTAGATGTTTCTTTTTTACTATGCAGAGAAGTAAATATAGCAGATTGATATTGGTGATTTGATTCATATAAATAATGTAGTCTGTTGGAATTGAAGCTATTTATTCATTGGTAATAACATACTTTGTTAATATTGATAATTAGATTTCTCTCTCTCTCTCTCTCTCTCTCTCTCTCTCTCTCTCTCTCTCTCTCTCTCTCTCTCTCTCTCTCTCTCTCTCTCTCTCTCTCTCTCTCTCTCTCTCTCTCTCTCTCTCTCTCTCTCTCTCTCTCTCATTGTTTCCCGCTTTCCTTATATATATATATATATATATATATATATATTATATATATATATATATATATATATATATATATATATATATATATATATATATATATATAACTGGAGGTGTATATTATGTTTTTGATTTTGATTAACAAATATTGAAACTTTTATCAATTCCGGAATTCAAATCTCACATGAATCATAGTTCCCGTATTTATCAAATAATTTAAAAAGAATAAATTCCTTAAGACTTAAGAGCTTAATTTTTCATCTTAATACCAATGAAAATTTTATGAGCATATGCAGATATTGAGACAGATAAATTTTAATTCATTTGAATGAATATATATATATATATATATATATATATATATATATATATATATATATATATATATATATATATATATATATATATATATATATTTTTTTTTTTTTTTTTTTAATCCAAGTGGATTTAGCACCTTATTTCCCACAGATGGCCCTGGGTCTAATTCCTCAAGATATCTCGTACAACTTATTTTTGCCCAAGCCGCTTGGGAATATGACAGAAAATGCAATATTGTATCAGTGTGCTAATAAATGCTTTGGGGCTGTGATAGATGGGTATCTTCACTCTCGTAGACTCTGATTCCATTATGGATCTCTTTTTATTCAGATTATTAAGGAAAGAAAAATTATTTTCTGGGAATTATTTGTATTCTTTTAATCATCATCCTAGTCTTTGTTATATGATAATGAGTGGGAGAGAGATAATATTCAGTTCTTAGGTTTATATATAATCATCAGATAGGTTTGTTGTTTGATTTTTGTTTTCATGCCGATTATTTTGTTATTATATCTAAAATCATATGTATGTGATTTAAACGTTTTTCCTTGTTCCTTGTTACTTTGATTTCGGTTTGGCACCAAAGTAATTGCCTAATTTTTCAAGTTTTCTCAGAACTTTCAAAAATATGAACTGTCGTGCAGTATTGTACTTTGCTTTGGAAATTGATAATTGTGTTTCTTTCAGTAAGTTCCGTATTAAACTCAATAAATTTTTGCTATTTGAAATGTACAATGATAATTCATTTTGTAATTTCTTTCAACCAGGTTTACATGAAGCTAAAGCTACCCATTTTCCCAGCTGTAGTTACAAAATATTCTTTAAATTTAGTCCTGTTTTTTCACATATTCCAAAAAAGATATTGTGATATTATTTATATATTAAGATGAAAAATGCTAACGAGATCCAAATGAAAGAAAATTATGTATTCATCTATACCTTTATATGGACAAAATTCAGCCAAAGGTAATCTCTATATTAATCTTGCAAAATATTATATGAAGAAATTAAAATTTATTTGCGGTTATAGCCGTGGAATTTTTATATCTTGCTTCTCCATGTCTTTGTTATATTTTATTTTATTGTGTTAAAGATAATACAGAAAAAGAAGATAAGTAGAAGAGAAGAACTTGTCGTGTGAAAAAGGGACTTCAAGCAAGCTTTGGATTATTGCTATTTTATTCTTGTGTTTAATGCATTCCTAGTACAAGATCAATTTTATTCGCCACTTTATTTTTTTGCTTTGCATTTATATATTATTTTTGACATTAATTTGAAATCTTCGAGGCTACTGTGTGTGTTGTTTTTCTGCCGTAACCGGATTGGATTCTCTCTCTCTCTCTCTCTCTCTCTCTCTCTCTCCTCTCTCTCTCTCTCTCTCCTCTCTCTCTCTCTCTCTCTCTCTCTCTCTCTCTCTCTCTCTCTCTCTCCACACACACACACACACACACACACACACACACACACACACACACACACACACACACACACACACACACACACACACACACACACACACACACACAACACAACACCACACACACACACACACACACACACACACACACACACACACACACACACACACACACACACACACACACACACACACACACACACACACACACACACACACACACACACACACACACACACACACACACACACACACACACACACACACACACACACACACCACACACACACACACACACACACACACACACACACACACACACACAACACACACACACACACACACACACACACCACACACACACACACACACACACACACACACACACACACACACACACACACACACACACACACACACACACACACACACACACACACACACACACACCACACACACACACACACACACACACACACACACACACACACACACACACACACACACACACACACACACACACACACACACACACACACACACACACACACACACACACACACACACACACACACACACACACACACACACACACACACACACACACACACACACACACACACACACACACACACACACACACACACACACACACACACACACACACACACACACACACACACACACACACACACACACACACACACACACACACACACACACACACACACACACACACACACACACACACACATTGCAGCTTTAAGTCTGGTAACGAGATTCTTTTAGTTTTGTTCTTCACTGTATGCATTTTTGTTTCACATGCAACAGTGGTTTACGTATGTATATATATATATATATATATATATATATATATATATATATATATATATATATATATATATATATATATATATATATATATTCTTTTTGTATGAAAATTGAAATATACATGTAAAAAGAAATTCCAAAATCATTGCATTCATTTTTGGTTTAGTATCATCTCATTTCCTGTAGTACATAGCTATTGTAAAATAGCAGCCAACTGATCGATAAATAAATTGAGATTACCTAAAGAGGAATGTAGGACCGTTTTTAATTTGAAGGAGATTCTCTTTATGGCCACCGCTCATTTGTTTAATGCACACGGGATAAAAGACGTAAACGATGTCATGGCCAACTTTAGAACACTTCTTTTTCAATAAATAAAAATCGCACCCATTAGATTATGAGACCCTTTTCTCTTGAGGTAATAACTATGTACTTCTAAAGTTAGGTAAAATTGGGCATTATTATTTACCATAACCATAAATTACAAAATAACTTTTGACAGATTTTTGTAGCGTCATATTATAAAACTTGAAGATTTTTCAGATCCTCTTTGATGTGAAGTAGGTTAAGGAAGTCTCAGGAGAAGAGGAGAGGCAACACAGAGAATGTCTTTTTAAGGAGATGAGATATATCGAGAAATATTTACGTGCTGTTATTTTTTACACTGCAAATTTTTCTGCGCTTTCTTATGACATGTGCACATCCAAAATATGCACGTTGCAAATATTTTGACATATGAATCCTCTTTTTTCTACATTACTTTGTCAATAGCGTTCCTGCAATGAATAACAATAAATCTTGGCGACTAGAATAAAAATTGTCGCAAACATTCCCATAAGCTTTATTATTAAAATGGGGAAATTATTATATTTTGCTCAAAAGTACTGTAACATATTAAGAGTTGGAAGTTGACATTGACTGCAGATTTAATGATTTAAAGATTTTTAGTCAATTTTATAATGATATGGTGAATATTTATTATGTGACGTGAGTCATTGACCTTGTATTATTATGCTTAAAAGTTTTAAACTACCTTTGACATAAAATAAAGGAAATGAAGGAATATATATATATATATATATATATATATATATATATATATATATATATATATATATATATATATATATGTTTGTGTGTGTGTGTGTGTGTGTGTGTGTGTGTGTGTGTGTGTGTGTGTGTGTGTGTGTGTGTGTGTGTGTGTGTGTGTGTATAATTAGCTAATTGTTCTTACGGGAAAGAGCCACATCCTCGTAACTCCCCGTCTCCTGGTCGGTTCCATTTTTGTACTTAGTGATATTTATCATGCTTGTCCTTAAAACTATGGATTTAAAAAGCATTTAATACCTCCTCGCTTAGAGAATTTCAATCATCAACTACTCTTAAAAAAAAAAAAAGTACTTGCATCCTTCGAAGAAGTTTTCTTATGAAGCTTCAAACTATGACCTCTAGTTCTAGTGTCAGCCATATCAAAATATCGATCCCTATCCACTCTGTCATAAGCATGAATGAATTAAAAATCCGTTACCATATTCCCCCCCCCCTCATTCTTCTAGCTGAGAGGGATGGTAAGTCAAATTCCCTCAGCCTATCCTCATAACTGAGATTGCGTATTTCTGCCACCTGTATTGTGGCATGTCTTTGAACTTTTTCCAGCTTAACTATGCGTTTTTTCAAGTGTAGATTCCAAAAAGGGGCTGCATATTCAAGGTTTGGCCTCGCATAGCTTACATAAATATTTCTGAACATTTCCTTGTCCATGAGCCTGAGGGCTGCCCTTACTCTTACTCCCTGTTCCCTTCCCTCTAAGTAAGTTTTTAGCCATTTCCAGACATATCCTCGTATTCTCACCATTGCTTGCAGCTTCCTAATAAATCTCCCGTGTGACCGTATCAAATGCCTTCTGGAAGTCTAGGAATATGCGATCTGCCCAACCCTCTCTTTCCTGTAATATTCGACTTACCTCATCATAAAATTCTAATAAGTTTGTTACTGTTGATCTACCTTCTCTGAAGCCATGTTGTCTCACTGACAAAAGTTGAAGGATGCCATATGAAGAGAGATGTATTTTGGTAGTAGTTTCTCCATAACTTTGCAAACTATGCTGGTCAAGGAAACAGGTCTATAGTTCAGAGCCGTATCCCTCCTCCCTTTTTTGAAGATAGGTACCACGTTCGCTTGTTTTCAGCATCTTGGAATCTCCCCTGATTCCAGCCATTTTTCAAATATGATACATAGTGCCGCTGATATTGATTTAGCACATTTTATTTATTTTAAATATAACGTCATAATATTTTACTCTTACGTATAAAAGTATGTTGTATAAAGCATGTGTACAAGATACCACACACAAATAACGAAACCCTAAGGTTTTAATGTATAGGTAATTTTGTATTCTCATAATCCAATCGTTTTGCTTGAATAAAGTGCAAATAACCCCATACAATTAACAAATCCATTTATCTACGTATGTCTTGAGACGTGTATATATATGCAGTATGTCTTATTTAGTGTCTAAGTAGAATATATTGTGAAAAAAAGTGTATAATAACTGGTATTGCTGCAACACCTTTGCACAGCAGATACGCCCTAACCTTCTCTATGAAGGAAGGCAGTAGGTCCTGTTTGCGTTTCTTTTGTAACGTTAGTGGTTTTAGGTTTGTTTTAATTTCAGATATATGATTTTTTTTTTATCTTTAGCAGTGCATTCTCTATATAATCATTAAAAGAAAAATTGAAGTTGTTTTATAAGTATATTTAGTATTTTGTTTAAAATATATGACAAAAGTTTTTGGCGTGACCCTAATTTCAGACTATATCCTGAGCTCATCATACTGTAGTTTTTGTAGACGAATCGTCTTGCCAGCAAAATTCAATATATTTTGTAAGACATTTATAGTGAGAAATCAACACTAGAGGAAATATAACCTGAAGAGAATAAAGTGATTAAAACCACCGGCAAAGTATATGATACAAACAAAAACAGCTTCGACACTAACTATCCATTGTCAACGAATTTGTAACTAAATCACATCAAAGATTAATATAAACTGTGCAATATCTTAACTAGTGTTACCATTTTAAAATGGACTGATTTCAGAAAAGAAAATATCATCCTTGCAAAGTGAATTGCCTTGTGTATTAATATTAAATGATTTTTTCAATGATAGATATGCACGGTGGGTTTTGTAATCTGTTAAAAACAGTTCGTTTTCATTTAACAGCCATTTCGATATCATGATACCGATTCAGGCTTTCATTTAAGAACTGTAATCTCCCTGAGTACTGTTTGAATAAAATGTACAACGGAATACGTTTGGCACGAGGATCAGTAGGGTATATTGTTGCTTATGGCTAAATGAAAGAAATAATATACTGTATATCAAAATAGACTTTATAATTGTGCAAATGATTGAGCCGATGGGTGAATGGTGATTGAAAACGGGTGTATAAATTGCTGAAGTAAATGACCATTGTTGGTCCTTCAATCCCATACCATTTTACTCTGCATATCATAAAGTTTTAATGTGTAGAATGAAATTTCCTTCAAACATAATTTTTAATATTGTAATTTTCATGCAATGTCTTCCACATGAAGTACTGTGTGTGCTGTATATTTTAACAGTCACTATAGCTATGTAAACAGATACTAATTAACTGTATGATAAACCCAGTTAGGCTCAGTATCAGTTTTCTTGTTTACAAGTGAAAATATGTTTAATTGACCATTATATATACTGTATTATACAATTTGAAATAAATGCGGAAAAACGCCAGAGTTGTAAAATGAACAGAAACAGTCAGTAGCATAGGCTTATTCCCTGCTCTAGTGTTTAGCAAAGATTTTTCTTACTTCTTTCAGACCGTCATTGGCACATCAGTAGCGCCTTGTGCGCATTGATGGCTTGAGAGTGTGTTATAGGCTCTAATTCCAGTTAGGGGCAGTTATATGTTCACTTACATATTAAAAAGCTGCAATATACAGTCCTCTAAAATATTAGATAATTAGTAGTATCTTTGAATATATAACTGCGTCATATCTATATGTACATCATCTTATTGTCATAAAACTTCATATCATAATGTTGTAATATCTGGTAATTATATATTGTTTTTTATTGCACTGATAGCTCAAGAATCACTTTAATGTGGAAACTTTTTCATGGGAGTTTTAAAGTATCGGACAAAATACAGTGTGTTAATAGTTTTCTTGAAATACTTTTGAAATTTTAATATTGGTAAGAGAAATTGTTGGGTAACTAAAGACCATTCAAACACTCTCGTTTTAAATTGCACTTCTTCCGTCTCCAAAAATATAAATAAATAAGAAATGTAAAATCTAAAAATATCTTGGAAATACTCACGAACTGATATATATATATATATATATATATATATATATATATATATATATATAATATATATATATATATATATATATATATATATATATATATATATATATATATATATATATATATATGTATTATATATATATATTTTCTCAAGATATTTTGCCTTTAACTGCAGTTTGCAAGAAAAACACGTGGAGAAATCCTTTTAAGAACATGACGTGATGAGGAAGATTATTATTATCTGGATACAATATAGAGGTATGTGAGTTGTCGGAAATTCTCTCTCCTCTCTCTCTCTCTCTCCTCTCTCTCTCTCTCTCTCTCTCCCTCTCTCTCTACTCTCTCTCTCTCTCTCTCTCTCTCTCTCTCTCCTCTCTCTCTCTCTCTCTCTCTCTCTCTCTCTCTCTCTCTCTTTGCAGCACGAGTGGCTGTTGGCAATGTAAGAAAATACGAGCACATCTCTCCTGTTTTAAAAGATCTAGAATGGATAAAGATTGGAGATAAATATGTTTTTGATATATGTACCTTTGTTTTTAATATACTAAGAAACAATCTTCCTGATTGCTTGTATAATTTTTCTACAGTAAGCTCAGTTACCGGGTTAACGACCCGTCAAGGGGAAGATTTATTAGTACGAAGGTCTAAAACTGATATTGGCTCAAGAGATATAAACATTCGTGGACCTCATTTATATAATCAGCTTCCCAGAGAACTAAAAAATGCTGGTTCAGTGTATACTTTTAAATATAATCTTAAGAAGTTACTCTTAAAGGAAGATTTTACTTGTAATTTTTAATGGTACACTCATCTTTATGATTTGTTTGTTTTAGTATGTCTATATCGTACACCACAGATGTCTATCTGGAATATATATGTATCTTATTTGAATACCCAATGTACTTTGAAATAAAGGCTTATTATTATTATTACTCTCTCTCTCTCTCTCTCTCTCTCTCTCTCTCTCTCTCTCTCTCTCTCTCTCTCTCTCTCTCTCTCTCTCTCTCTCTCTCTCTCTCTCTCTCTCTCTCTCTCTATATATATATATATATATACTATATATATATATATATATATATATATAAATATATATATATATATATATATATATATATATATGAAACAGAAACTCATTTTGATAGACTGAGTTGGCATATACAAACTCGTACACAATTAAATGTGCTTGAGGGACTTCACTTTTTATTTGAAGTTTATTTATAATTTTATCAACTATAAACTTTCTTTCATCTACATTCGAATTTAAAATGTTATTTTCCATAAGGAATATTTAATATTTGAGCATATTGAAGATTGATAAGGAGTCCATTCTCGATTTGTTTATCTCTTCTTTATTTTTGTTATTATTTGATATGGTTTATTGTTAGTAAAAGAATGTAATTAAAAACAAACACACGTATTGCGTAAAAAAAAAAAAAAAAATTGACTTCGGCATTGGACATCCCATTTTTCGTACACTTTCTGGTAATGCAAGCGTTAATATCTAACTTAATCCATTGGATTGATGAAAAGCGGGTTTTAGTTGCTGTGTTTAACAGTTGTACAGTCACTTAGTATTTAATGTGTAGAAAGATTAAACTCGCTCATTCCCTGTCAGGCCCACAATAGTAATATATGTTTATTCTCTTAAAAGTGGACACACCTATTGTGAAACATATCAGGAGCATTGTCTTTTAAGTGGCAGTGAAATTAGATTATGATACATTTGTTAACTGACATATTATGCCATGCTAACACAAGAGGGTAATTACTTATGAACACTTTCACTGAACACGTGATCCTTTCATTTATTTTAAATATAAAAAAAAAGAGGATGTGATACCAAAGGACTATATTTATGCTTGTACTCTTCATTTTTAACTATACTTATGATAATTACTGTAATATGGGAAAGTGTTGAAGATTCTAGCGAATTGTTTAGCTATTGTCATGGGGAATAGTTTAATTTTAATTATATACCATATTAAAAAAAAACTTATTTAGGCAACGTTAGGCAAGTAATTTTATTATTGTAGGGAGTTTTTATGTTTCTGTTGGAAAGTTTCTGAAAAAGTCTCTCACGTGGTGACTCCTTAAGTTAAAATCTACTTCGAATACAGTTTATAGTCCCAAGCATCTCAGATACATGTTTTACAAAATGAGGAGTCTATTACTCTAGGAATAGGTAGGAAAGAGCAATAATAAAATCATATTAGAATGTCACCGGTACTTAAGAGAATACCAATGACTGTGTGTGTATATATGCGTGTGTGCATGTTTGTCTACGTGTGTAAGTATTTGTTTCTTTGGTATGGTATTGATATGCTTATAGTCTCTGGGGATTAATGTAATCTATCTGAGTTGGATTTCATGATTGACTACATCAAAGTGATAACTAGAGTGGTTTGAAAAGTCTTCTCCAAGTGGCTATATTTACTTCTGTGATGGGAGAGTGATTACTCATGCTACAAGGAAAACTGGCACTCTTCCAATATGTATAATTATCTCTGTATTTTACTAAGAAATAATGGATATATATTTCTCTAACACTGTATTTTCTCTGTTAGTTCAATGATGAGCTTATACTGTATTCCCTGAACCTTTCCCAGAAGGAAAAAAGACATTATGTGATTATGTACTCTTATACGTTTTTGTAAAGTAAGAATGAAGTAAAACTTGTAAAATTTTAATAAGATGTCTAGCAAGTAAATATCTTCCTTTTGTTTTATAAAAGTTTCTTGGAATATTGTGTGAAGTCCATAAAGACGTATTTTATTGCATGCATGTGTTTATGCCCTTCGTGTATAGTATCAAATTATGTGTGAGCATACTCTACACTTGCAAAACTTCATATGACATGCAATAAGGTCCCCGTAACTCATGTACTATTTTTTTTTCAATGGTTTCATTTGTTCTGACCTAATGAAATTAGAGATTTTCCTGCATTATTTTGTTTACCTTTCTCAGTGAATATTGAGCATTTTATTTTGTCATAATACTGACTTGCATTGCCTTTTGGGAATGATTCATGTCATAAATTATTTCCGTTGTTGGGAATGATTCTTTTCGTTGTATTCATATCCTAATATATATATATATATATATATATATATATATATATATATATATATATATATATATATATATATATATATATATATATATATATATATATATATATATATATATATATATATATATATATATATATATATATATATAATTGTTTTAATTTGCATGTGTACATGTAAATGAACTCGTATATATTTTTTACCTCTGAAAGATTTATGTAATCTTTTGGTTTGGGAAAATTCTTTTATCGGTATATTCATCTGGCAGTATTCAGAAATAATGTGCACAGGTGTAGTTTATTATTATTATTATTATTATTATTATTATTATTATTATTATTATTATTATTATTATTATTATTATTATTATTATTATTATTATTATTATTATTATCCTCCATGGTGGTAAAGGATAAGGAATGCCGCGCGTGTATTCCTTTGCTTATCTAAAAATCGGACTCAAAGGAAAAGGGGAACAAATAGCTGTCAATGGCTGTATGATTTTGTTTTTCAGTGCTACAAATCAGAAAGAGTGACGTTATGCAGGTATTGCTGAAGCCTTGCTGCCTTACTTGTTCCAATTGCCTTAAATGGTACATGTGTTCAATCAAATGTACTATTATAATTAGTAATATAATGTTTGTACTCACATTTTCCTAACGGACTGTTCACCGATGTTGGTTCCATTATTGTTGTTGTGATAATGTGTTTTCCTCCTACCAAGTGACTTTATAATGCAAATGGTGTCTCTCTGCTGACTTCGCCAATTCCACCTCATTTGATTATTATTATTGTTATTATTATTATAATTATAATTATTATTATTATTATTATTATAACAATGATAATAATCATAAAAACAATTCTTTAAATCATTACTGCTAGAGCTTAAATATATACTATACTAATTTATTTTCCTAAACATAAGTTTTGCAGCATTTTATAGAGAAAGTATACTGGTAGAAAATCTGAATACTCTCGTATACTTCCATAAGAAGTATTTCATTGCTTATGATCTCTAAATACTCTCTACAGAGATAACGATAATGATTTGGATAGTTTCACAGTGATCTCCAAGAATCGCCCGTCTCTCCTATTTCCTGAGGTGTTCCGGTATGAGGGACTTCATTGCCTCCTCTCTCTCCCTCATGTCCACTTTGGAGGCTGCCATGGTTCATCACAGAGTCATTCGTCTCTTGACTTGACTTTAATTAGGCAACGCTCAAAGCCACACTCTGGATATTAATTATGGAGTCATTTTAAATTTGATCCTCCGGCCACCTTAATTTAGATAAAATGCGCATGTAATGTTCAATGCTTCTTTAAAGCTATTAATGTTATTGAGTTACAATAATAATAATAACAATAATAATAATAATAATAATAATAATAATAATAATAATAATAATAATAATAATAATAATAATAATAATAATAATAATAGAAGAAGAAGAAGAAGAAGAAGAAGAAGAAGAAGAAGAACAAGAACAAGAACAAGAACAAGAACAATAATAGAAGAAGAAGAAGAAGAAGAAGAAGAAGAAGAAGAAGAAGAAGAAGAAGAAGAAGAAGAAGAAGAAGAAGAAGAAGAAGAAGAAGAAGAAGCCACTTTTGTTCCTTGTATATGTAAATGACCTACCAGAGTCTATAAATTCATTCATGAATATGTTTGCAGATGATGCAAAGATTGTGAAGAAAGTAAAAAACGAGAACAATGGTAGAGAACTTCAGGAGGATCTAAATAATCTGCATGAGTGGTCAGAAAAGTGGCTAATGAAATTCAATACTTCAAAATGTAAGGTAATGAGAATGGGTACAAGTGCAAGAAGGCCCAAGCTTGACTACTCGGTGGCTGGAGTACAACTTCAAGAGACAGAAAATGAGAGAGATCTAGGAGTAAACATACTGGCAGATTTATCTCCAGAAATACATATAAATGGCATAGTAAGGGCAGCATATGCATTCTTATCAAATGTAAGGGTAGCCTTCAGGCACATGGACAAGGAAATGTTCAGAAATATTTATGTAACCTATGTGAGGCCAAAACTCGAATATGCAGCCCCCTTTTGGAATCCGCACTTGAAAAAGCACATAGCTAAGCTTGAAAAAGTTCAAAGATATGGCACGAAACTGGTGCCAGAAATACGCAATCTCAGTTATGATAAGAGGCTGAGGGAATTAGACTTACCATCACTCGAAGCTAGAAGAGTGAGGGGGGATATGGTGACAGTCTTTAAATTCCTTCATAGTTATGATAGAGTGGATAGGGATCGATATTTTGATATGGCTGGCTCTAGAACTAGTGGTCATAGTTTGAAGCTTCGTAAGAAAACTTCTTTGCAGGATGTAAGGAAATACTTTTTCAGTGTAAGAGTAGTTGATAATTGGAATTGGCTAAGCGAGGAGGTAGTTAATGCTATCTCAATCCATACTTTTAATGACAGGTATGATAAGTATCACTAAGTCTAAAATGGAACCGATCAGGAGACGGGAAGATACGAGCTTTGGTCTCGTTCCCGTAAACACAATTAGGTAATCAATTAGGTAATCACACGCATACACGGGCGATAATGATACTTCGGTAATATTGACAGGCCCTGTGGATGATACAGGCAGAGAACGTCTCCAAACATGCATACGAGTACATTATAAAATAAGAAAAAATCTCTCTTTTGAGGACAAACCCTGCTATAACATACATATTGAATCCAGTATGAGATAGTTTTAAGAAGGTCATTTTATAAGCAAAATTGAAATGTTAATATTTTATGAGCTGCTAGTCTTGGGTCAGCAAACAGTTTTTGTTTTTTTTTTCTTTTAGAAATCCGAGTTTTCAAGGTATTTACAAACGTTATTCGAGTTGCTGTTGTTTGTTGTTTTATGTGTCACTGTTAATTCCTTTTCGAATGGGGTGGACACAGACTGGCTGGAGCTGGAGAAATAAGACTGGATTCCCTTCCTAATGCCCCGCGATGGATTTGAACAACTAGGTTCCGTGGTCCCCGGTTACGAACATTATACGAGTATATTTCTTTATTTCTTCTTGGAGTAGCATAGGGAGAGAGAGAGAGAGAGAGAGAGAGAGAGAGAGAGAGAGAGAGAGAGAGAGAGAGAGAGAGAGAGAGAGAGAGAGAGAGAGAGAGAGAGAGAGAGAGAGAGAGAGAGAGAGAGAGAGTAAAGCTTTAATATTTGCTGAGGGTTTTCCCTGCCAGTTACTATATTCTTCTCTGCCACAGCTGATTCTTTTTCTTTTTCTTTTCCCCTCTTACAACCCTCTTGAGTTTTGGTTTCTCTTTCATAATTTTCAGTCCTCCTCATTTATCCTTTCCATTTCGGTCCTGTCTTTCCGTAGAGGCCTATATTTTATTTGCAGTTTACATATTGTGTCTCTAGCTGAATTAACGGGACGTCTTTCTTTATACTTCATTTGCCCTTTCGTCTCTCCTGCCCATACCCTTTTCTCCTCCGAATTCCATCCTTCACATATTCCACCTTATACTGTCGGTTTTGCATATTAAATTCTCGGCTTTTTTTCATTCTCTTAATACCGAAATTTCCTTCCAACTCTTTCTTTTAGTACCTACGAATTCTACCTTCTCATTTTAGATTGTGCTTATTCTTTACCCAGCTCTCCTTCCCTCTCATCCTAGCTTGTCTACCTTTCCATTCTACACTTCCATCCTATTCGGTTGTTGATCCTCTCTAACCAGCACCACCCTTTCTGCTCCACCAGGATTTCTTTTTTCTCATTCCAACCTCTCTTCTCGCAGTTTTCATTTCTCCATATTTTCTTTTCGCCTACCTTTTTTTTCTGCTTTTTCTTTCAATCTTCTTACCATTTCCATCCCCTTTTTCTTCCATTCATTTTTTTTCTCCGGCTATTCCTCCTTTTATGATTTTCTTTCATATACCAATTTCTCTTCTGTCTTTTGTTCTTTTAACCTTTTCTTATCATACCTTCTAGCTCTTCCTTCCAGATTTTCCTCCTCCTGCCGGCTCTTCGTTTGTGGATAATCTCCTATATACCATATCATACATCCATTCTTTTTTCACACTTCCTCAAGCATTTTTTCAGTACTTGTTAAGTATTATCAATTATTTTCAATCTTGTTCCAGGTCATCCA
>JAXCGZ010019642.1:0-22500 GCA_037179515.1 Halocaridina rubra
AGAGAGAGAGTCAAAGTCAAAGTCAAAGTCAAAAACTTTATTCCATCAAAAATGGCTATTACATGATAATTAATCTAATTACAAATTACAATGTAAAATGTCAAAATAAAACAAATGAAATTTGCAAAGCACAAAATCAAAAAAATTACACATTAAAATATGCATACGTACACTTCGTCTACCCAATGGGAGGATAATAATGAGACTAAAATCACTTATTAAGTAGGTGATTTTAAAAGATGAGATTTAAGTGAGGGTAATGTTTGGCAACTTCTTAAGTTTGCGGGTAAAGAGTTCCAAAGTCTCGGGCCCATTACATTTAAGGCTCTTGCCCCAATATCAGTGGAAGTTCTGGGCACGTAAAAAGAATTCTGATATCTGGTGTTGACGTTATTGATACGCACTTGATTAACTGTTGGCAATGAGAAGAGCCATTCCGGTAATATTCCATGATTTATTTTAAAAACTAAAAGACAGATATTATATATGAACTTCATTTCCATTCTTAGCCAACCCAATCTCTCAAAGAGGGGAGTCACGTGATCATATTTATGCACCCCCCCTATGGCAACTCTTGCAGCAAAATTCTGGAGCCTTTTCACTCGTAACATCTGGGTCTTAGTCGTGGAACCCCAAACACTTAGACAGTAGTTGAGAATACTTAAAATCAATGTTTGTACTACAATTACCCTACAATCAGGCTCGAATCTTTCATAGACTCTGTTCAAGTAAATAAGGGTCCCGTTCACTTTTTTATGTAGTTCATCGATATGAAAATTAAATGTCATGGTACTGTCCATAATAACTCCTAGATTTTTAACCTTATTAGATGGGAAGAGTGAAACATTGTTGAAATTTATACTGATGTTCTCAGGAATGCGGGACAGGTATTGATTTGATCCAAAAATAACGAATTTAGTTTTATTTTCGTTCAGTAAAAGACCATTACTGTTAAAATAACTTTTGACACAGTTTAATATATCTTCAGCCCTTTTTAAGATTTCAGGAATTCTATCAATGTCACCAGTAAGCATAATCTGGGTGTCATCAGCATACATAACAAGTAGGCAATCTCTTATAAATTGAGGTAAATCATTAACATATATTAAGAAAAGCAGAGGACCCAAAATTGAACCCTGAGGAACGCCAAAACTGATATCTAAAGAAGAAGAGAGAGTCGAGCCCATTCGAACGGATTGAATTCGATCTTTCAGATAATTTTCGAACCAAAATGAGTCAACATGAACTTTGGAAAGTTTTCTCATTAGAATTTGATGGTGTACACTGTCAAATGCTTTAGACAAATCTAACAATAATAAAAGTGATATTTTCTTATTTTCAATATTACTATAAATTTTATCAGTAATTTTAAGTAGGGCCGTCTCGGTCGAAAGTTTAGGCCGAAAACCGTGTTGTTCTTCACATAATAGACAATTTGATTCAAGGAAATTTATTAACTGGGTGGCAACTACCTTCTCAAGTATTTTAGACAGAATGCTGAGAAGAGAGATTGGCCTATAATTTTCAACATTATTAGTATCTCCACTCTTAAAAACGGGGATGATATAGGGATGCTTCCAGAGGTTAGGATAACTGCCTGTAACAATGGATGTATTAACAATGACTAAAATGAAAAATACTGTAACTGGCAATGAGTCAATTAGGAAGCGAAGTTGTATCCCATCGGAACCACAAGAGTTTGTTGGTTTGAGGTTCTTTATGATAAGAATAAGTGTGACTAAATCGATTGGGTGCGGTCTAAAATTATTGATAATATTTCTTTCAGCTGGAGGCTGGCAATTATGTGGTTGATTAATAATCAAGTCATTATTATCTTGGGACTTTTCATATGTGGACTTACCTATTTCAGCAAAATACTTATTAAAATCATTCACTCGCTTTTCCACATTATCACTGAGAAGGTCAGAATTTTCTAAGATTTCCTTATTTGCAGGAATTATTCTTTTTATAACATTCCAAGTTCCTTTGATATTTCCCTTATACTTGGAAAATTCTTCCCTGAAATGATTTTTCTTCTTTTCGGACAACATTGTTTTAGTAAGGTTTCTTTCTCTTCTATAGGCTCTTTCCATCTCGAAGTTTTGTCTATCAGATTTAAATTGCCTTAGGAGGTCATCTCTCCTTTTCATTTGCTCTTTTAACTGAGAGTCAATCCACGGGGCAGGAGGGCTTGTCATGACTTTGGTTGTAAGAGGGGCACATTCATTTAAACATCTCGTAAAAACATCAGTAAAAGTAGAAACTTGATAATTTACACAATCTGTAGTTAGTATTGAATTTAAAATGTTGTATTCATTAAGAAGAGTGTCGCAGAAACAATTTTGAGAATAATTCTCAAGAGATCGGAAAGTTTTAACAATTGGCGGTCTCTTTTCCTTCCTGACATTAACTGTAGCTATTAGAAGCTCGTGGTCTCCTACAGGACAAGGTAAGACATCGTGGTGAACTATAAAACTAGGTGTATTGGTAATTATAAGATCAATTAGGCTGGAGGAATTAGCGGTGATACGGGTTGCTTTATTCACAAGCTGATTTAAGTGGAGGGATTGAATTAATTTCCCCATTTTATTATTAGGAAGAAGGAGATTATCATTGAAGTCGCCTATAATAATGAGAGGTTTGCTCCTCAAACAGACCGACCGAAATACCTCGGAGATGTAATCAAAGGTGTCGTTGAGTGCATGTGGGTGTCTATATACACATCCCAGGATGAATGAAGGGAATTTCCTACTCTGAACAGTCAACCAAATGTCTTCGAGATGAGGAGGTCGCTCGACTTCAGGGGTCTTTAATAGGGAGACCGTTAGATGATTTCTTACATACACCCCCACACCCCCACCCCTACCGCCATCAAATCGATAAAAAGAATACTCAGGTATAGCAACAAAACCAGACTGCATATTAGATTGGAGCCAAGTTTCACAAACACACATTATATCCACGTTATTTTCTCTGATCATTAGTGCAATGTTTTCGAAATTACCCAAAAGTGATTGTGCATTGATGTGTTGTATGTTTATGAAATGTTTCAATAAGCCTGTATTACAATGTGATTGCTATATATTTAAGGGACATAATCTTGTTTTATGGCCATGTTCACGGCAGTGACCACATTTAAGTCTATAGTTAAACCAACAGTGGGAAAGATCATGGTTTATTTCCCCACAGTTTGAACAGGGCTGTCGACGACTGTAGAGCTGCTGCAATTTCTCCCTCTCCCGGGGACGCTGGGGGTAGCGCCGTGGTTGGTCGAGATCGTAGAGACTGTGATTCATCCTCGAGTCTCGTCTCCATCCTCGAATACCAGGTGGGATTTGACGATTCTGATGACGAAAATCCCGGGTATGACGTCCATCCGAATGCTGTTGAGGATCCCTTCTAGAATGCTGATCGTTGCTACTTTCTTGAGAGGCGTTTCTGATTTCATTATTATTTCTTATTGAGGGGAGCTGGCGATGCCGGTCGTAGTTTCTGTTCCTGTATGTGTTATTTTGACTGTCGTTATTGGCCGTGACCGGTCGTTGTTGCCGCTGCAATACAGAAGCATATGTAGTAGGTATGGTTTGGTATATGATTTCTTCCCAGTTGTTGCTTAGTTTGAAGAATGGGCATTGCTTAGCAATTATGTTCAATAACCTGATGACGCCAAATCTGTTGAGAGCATCCCCCTTATCATTTACATCATAACACATCCGATCAACGTCGCCGGTACCAAGCCTGAACTGCAGATTAGTCTTGATAACTGAAACCCCATTGGTCTCACTCCAAGTTGCTAGTTGATTATTGAAATAGTTGATCTTTTCATCGAACTCTTCGACTCTAAGGACAGGTGCTACTTCACATATGTGTATGCTCATCTCCTCGTTCACCTCCTTGAGATCGGTTATGAGAGAACCCAATCTATCAAGGATATCCACAGGCTGAGACCCATTAAGGATGTCTTGAATACCGCAGTATAAGATGCAATATTTAGGAGCCCATCGAAGTTTCTCTGAGACCCAACAATTTATGAGATCTATATTAGCTCCTTCTAAAGTTTGAACGGAGCATTGTTGGTTCAAGTCTGACATATGGACAGGGGAGAGGCTTGTGTCACCCAGAAGCAGGCTTCCCTCAGGTAGGGGCCGGGTAGGGGTTACACCCTGCGGTTCCGGTGTCGTCTGCTGTGAGTTGTATGTTCCCTGAAGTAACCCGACTTGTTCTTCCAGTGAAGAGATACGATCATTTAACTTGTTGACTGTGATTGTGAGTTTATCGATAACAAGATCTCTGACTTTTATTCTCTCTCTCATTTCTTCAATGTCTCTCATTTCCTCAATGTCTCTCATTTCGTCTTGAGGAGCTAATTCACAGTTATCAACATTACTCTCTGAATCGTTTGTTAGTGACGATCTATGCTTTTCAAGAATCATATCAATGAGTTAATCTTTCGTGTGCCAGACCCTTGTGATACCTATTTCCCGACAGTGCTTTTGTAATTAAATTTTTGTATAATTATCATTGAGGAATTCCCAAGTAGGGTTTTCCAAAGACACTAGGTTTTCAATAGAAGACATTATAATATGAAAAATACAAAACACTAAGATTAAAATACTTTTGCCACTGGCAGCGCTTGTAGATGTTCTTACTGCGCATGCGCAGAATTTGAAAAAAATTAAATGTGAGCCCTTTACGGGAAAATTTGATTATCTTAACTTAAAATAAAACTAAGTTCATAAATTCAAAAACTTAAGAGACACATTTTCATTGTTCTAAAACACTTCACAGGGTCACAGAGGTACATAAAATACACAAAGGCAGTTTAGAAAACACGAAAAACCATGAAAATATCAGGAACGTAAACAAACATGCTTACCCATGCGAGAGAGAGAGAGAGAGAGAGAGAGAGAGATAATTTGGTGTAATTAGAGAGAGAAAGAGATAGAGAGAGAGAGATAATTTGGTGTTATTAGAGAGAGAGAGAGAGAGAGAGAGTGAGATAATTTGGTGTAATTAGAGAGAGAGAGAGAGAGAGAATTTGGTGTAATTAGAAACTCCAGCTTTTTTTTTTCATATATACCTGTTAATGTAATGGGAATTTCCATTACAAACCCAGAAACCATTATTGTTATGCATATGTTACATTTACCAAGGAATAACATACTGTTGTAATAGATGTGTGTGTTCATTAGGCATGTGTGTGCACTTAAATACTCATCTGTGGCTGTGAGGGTTGTCCCCGATATGTATTTTTCTTATATGTAAGCGCAGTGAAGACCTACATTTTAGGTAACAATTCTACATATTATGAACATACTGTTATAATAGATGTGTTCATTAGTGTGTTTCATCTGTGGCTGTGAAGGTCGTCCCCGATATGTATTTTTCTTATATGTAAGCGCAGTGAAGACCTACATTTTAGGTAACAATTCGACACTTTATGTATCTTTTTGCTAACGCGAATAAGTCTCGGCTGAACTAAAAATGGGGGGGAGGAGAAGATTATGCTGTGAAATAGTAATACCTGAAAAAACCGGTTTTTACCAAATTTGTTACGATATAGCCAAGACATTTTTCCATCATTAGGGAAATAGAGGATATGGAGATAATCATAATTTTTTTTTATTTACATTTCAAACGTTGGAAAAGAATCGTGGTTCAACATTTTTAGATTAATAAATTTTAGGACCAATTACAGATTAAGTAATAATGCACCATAGGTAGGTTGTGCACACACACACACACACACGCACACACACACACGCGCACGCACGCACGCGCGTGCGCACGCACACACGCACACACACACACTCAAAGTGTTATCTTCGAAAAAACATGAAGGACATCAAGGGAGCCGAACCTGCGTCGTAGGCTATATGTTCACGGTTTATATATATATATATATATATATATATATATATATATATATATATATATATATATATATATATATATATATATATATATATATATATATATATATATATATATATATATATATATATATATATATATATATATATATATATATATATATATATATATATATATATATATATATATATATATATATATATATATATATATATATATATATTTATGTGTGTATGTATGTATTTATGTATGTATATATGTATGTATGCATATGTATTAAACGTCAGGTATTCAGTAAGGTCAATGAATAAAAGGGAGCCTTATAAGTGGTAAATGAAAAAAAAATGCAAATTGCACAACTAATATTTTTTTTTATCAGAAAGAATATGCAAATATATGTGAATACGAATAAAAAAAAAATTATAAATAAACTAAAAACGAAAGAAAAACAGATGCCTTAAAAGTATAAGGAAGAGGTTTGAATCCTTTTGAGTTGCATTGAACACAGCTATTGCAGTATTTGTGAAGAAAAAAAAACGCCAGAAAAATGCTTTGACGTTTGTTGTGATATGAAAGCCATGCATTCTTTTTCCTCTCAGAAAAGAGTCAGAACATAAATTCTACAAATGGAATTTAAATAATAGAATTTGTTTTTTCTTTTTCTTTTGGTCTTCAGAATTTAGTTTGTGATTTTTTTTTTTTAATATTTATTCTTGCTTAGTCGCTCTTAATAGCTTTGCCTTCTTAATTATTTGTGTCTTGTGTCATGTTATTTTCATTGTCATCATAATTATTATTAATGTTATTAGTATGATTAGAACTTCATTATTATTATTATTATTATTATTATTATTATTATTATTGTTATTATTATTATTATTATTATTATTATTATTATTATTATTATTATTATTATTATTATTATTATTATTATTATTATTATTATTATTATTATTATTGTTATTATTATTATTATTATTATTATTATTATTATTATTATTATTATTATTATTATTATTATTATAATTATTATTATTATTATTATTATAATTATTATTATTATTATTATAATAATGTAACTGGACGAGAACTGTTTTGTTGTCGGCTACCCCCCAATTGGGGGAGACAGACAAGGTAGATAGATAGATAGATTATTATTATTATTATTATTATTATTATTATTATTATTATTATTATTATTATTATTATTATTATTATTATTATTATTATTATTATAGAAATCAGGAAATAATTATTTTATAGTGGTACTAATGCTCTTACAGATCTCAATAATAATATTCCCAAAAATATTCATAAAGTAAATTATTCCATATTGTAGACACGAATAATATGCGATAAGAAGATTAAACTTCTTATATATATGAATAGATAACCGGAATCTAGTCAATCTTATAAGATTGGAACTCTTATATCCTTTGGGGAAGATGAGAAGTCATAAACCTTTCTTCTGAAGAAGTGTATAATTTCTCAATATAAAATGTCGGCTTCAGATGAGATTCTGAAGAAGCCGAGAGACATCAGTGGTGTGACGGTTATCTACTCTAGTTTGAGATTAAGGGTGTTATTAACGATAGGCTGTGATAGCGCCCTTGGGGGTGATAGCGCCCTTGGGGGTGATAGCGCCCTTGGGGGTGATAGCACCCTTGGGGTGATAGCGCCCTTGGGGGTGATAGCCCTCTTGGGGATGATAGCGTCCTTGGGGGTGATAGCACCCTTGGGGTGATAGCGCTTTGGGATGATAGCACCCTTGGGGGTGATAGCACCCTTGGGGTGATAGTACTCTTGGGGTGATAGCCCCCTTGGGGGTGATAGCACTCTTGGATTTTAATTTCTTGAACTTAATTATACCTGAGTCACACGAAGCAATAGCTATTGTAATTCGAGAGAATTTCCTTATACGGAATTGGAGCTGGGCGGACAAAGATTGGAAACCGAATGTGAAGTATTTTGGTTTGACGAGGACAGGGTGATTGCATTGGTTTCTGTGGAGTTTTAAATTGTAGTGACTGATTATTAGTGCTGAAAGTAGAGAAATGTGAAATCTAATGTGAGAATGCTCTCTCTCTCTCTCTCTCTCTCTCTCTCTCTCTCTCTCTCTCTCTCTCTCTCTCTCTCTCTCTCTCTCTCTCTCTCTCTCTCTCCCCGCTTACACGCACGCGAGCGCGCACACACACACACACACACACACACACACACACACACACACACACACACACACATACTATATATATATATATGTGTATGTGTGTGTGTGTGTAGAAAGAGATACTTATATTATTTGCGTGTTATATCGACCTTTACCTGTCCTCTCAAAGAAGAGAACAAGTAAAGGTCAATATAGAAGTTTTTCCTAAAAAAATGTGTTAATCAGTTATTGATGTTGAGAAGGTCATGAGATTAAAAAAGAAGGCTTTAATACGATGTTATATGAAATAATTTACCATGAGGTTATTTCCCTGTGTATTGACAATTTACTATGAGGTTATTCCCCTGTGTATTGACAATTTACTATGAGAATATTCCCATGTGTATTGACAATTTACTATGAAAATATTCCCCTGTGTATTGACATTTTACTATGAGAATATTCCCCTGTATATTGACAATTTACTATTAGAATATTCCCCTGTGTATTGACAATTTACTATGAGAATATTCCCCTGTGTATTGACAATTTACCATGAAGTTATTCCCCTGTGTATTGACAATTTACTATTAGAATATTCCCTGTGTATTGACAATTTACCATGAGAATATCCGTCACCAACTCTTTTTCGGACAATGTAGTTTTTTCTGTTATACATCAAGTCTTTCAGTTGATATTTTTCTTTGATTTTCCTAAACGATTTTGAGTTTTTACTTAGTATTTATATTTCTTTTATGTTTAAATAAGTGCCTTTTGGAGGCTAAAGGGGTTTCTTTTAAAGGTTATACCACCTAGGGGAAAAAAAAGGAGGGGGCCCATGCTGTTATTCATTTCCTTGATGGATGTAACTTTAAATTACTTTTGTAACTCTGTGTAGCTCACGGGTTTTAGAGACCAGCTTCCACCCCGGAGAGCCAACAATATTATTATTATTATTATTATTATTATTATTATTATTATTATTATTATTATTATTATTATTATTATTATTATTATTATAGTAGTAGTAGTAGTAGTAGTAGTAGTAGTAGTAGTAGTAGTAGTAGCAGCAGCAGCAGCAGTAGTAGTAGTAGTAGTAGTAGTAGTAGTAGTAGTAGTAGTAGTAGTAGTAGTAGTAGTAGTAGTAGTAGTAGTAATAGTAGTAGTAGTAGTAGTAGTAGAATTAGTAGTAGTGCTAGATGTAGTTGTAGTAGTAGTAGTAGTACTTTTATTATTATTATTATTATTATTATTATTATTATTATTATTACTATTATTAATATTAATATTAATATTATCGTTATTATTATTATTATTCATATTATTATTATTATTATTATTATTATTATTATTATTATTATTATTATTATTATTATTATTATTATTATTATTATTATTATTATTATCATTATTATTATAAGCCAAACAACAAGCCCAGCTGGAAAGAGTCAAAGACTATAATACCAGATGGTTCCAGCAGGGGCTGCAACTTGGCAAGGAAGAGGAAGAAAAAGAAGAGAGAAGAATATTAAAATTAGACAAAATAGTACAAAAAAATATTGCAATTTCATATCTGAATACTGTACTACTTACAATTACATCTGCCAAAACAAGTCCTTTCGCAAGAAGGTAACTGTCCAAGCCCTTGGTAGAAAAGGGAGTCAGTGACGTAAAACCGGCTTTTTACTCCTCAGGGGAAGAGAAGTAGTATTCAAAAGTGGTCCTAGGTTCGAATTCTGTATTGTGAGCCTTGTAAAGTTTCACTAATGAAATGCAGCGAGAACGACAATGGCTGTCGTTTTTTGCTAACAACTGCTAACTCAGCAGGCGGAGTGGTGGCACTTGGGGATGTTTTTTAACACTTATCAATATTACTATCGATTTGGAGCATTCCTTAGATATACAAATATAAAAGAAAATACCCAAATGAATAAAAATAATTAATGTGATGAAAAAAATAAGTAGTCACCGTGACTCAAGCGGTAGCATCCGCGACTCTGAGACGTCAGGTCGAGGGTTCGCGCCCCGTCACGGTCTGAGGTTAGCAAGGGCATGCACTCAGGGTAACGATTACATCTGCCAAAACAAGTCCCTCTCAAGAAGGCCGCCGTCCTAGCCTTAGTAGAAAAGGGAGTCCGCGACGTAAAACCGGAAAAAGTGTAATGAAAAAAATAAATAAAATTTAATTAAGTAAATACAATCACTGATTAATTATTAAGGTCAATTTCCATTAGATGGATGTCAAAAGACAAAGAGGATGTTATTCTCAGAACACTGACTCTCTTTTATTACTTTCATATATATTTCAAAATTAAAACCGCAAATGTCGTATTTTCTCAACTAACTGTAACAAGAGCTCAGAAATTATAATCATTTTACAAGCAATTTCCTGGTGTGAAAAAAGCGCTCTCCAAAAGGGGGAGTTTATTGCAAGTGTTAATGGAAATATATATGTGAAGCTCAGTTAAAAATTACATATTGTTAATTGTTACAGTGCCTCATATTGTCTGGTTTTTAAAGGCAAGAATGCAAGTTCCATATGTTAATTTTTTTTTATGTATTTCCTGAGTAAGAGTATGCATGCCAGTTCTGTTTGTATGTATATATGTATATATGTAATTTGAGTATATGTATGTATATGTTTGTGTATGTATGTATGTATGTATGTAATTTGTGTATGTATGAATGCATGTATGTATGTATGTATGTATGTATGTATGTATGTATGTATGTATGTATGTATGTATTAAGGTAGGTATATGTGTATTTATGTATGTATGTATGTATGTAAGTTGTGTATGTATGTATAAATGTATGCATGTATGTGTGTATTTATGTATGTGTGTATGTATGTATTTATGCATGTGTGTATGTAATTAGTGTATGTATGCAATTGTATGCATATATGTAAATTGTGTATGGCTTCATGCATGTATGCATATATGTTAGAAAGTATGCATACATATTTGCCAACACTTCCCTACCATGCTAAAGAGCACAATCTGCATGAAAATATTATCATGCAAAGATTTCCGAGTAGTTTCTCACCCCTTTAGGGAGAAATATGAAAAGTTTTTGCATTTTCAGACGGCAAAATTGTCTTACAGTATCTAAGATAAGAAAATACTATTTTTCTCTTAGTCTCTCAGTTCTGAGACTTCTGCAGTTTAGGAGAATAAATATTTTTTTTTTATTATTCACGCCTCTTGATATGCCAGGAGGTGTTTTCCTTAGGTAGCTTTCACACCAAGGTGGCACGTTACAGTTGGCATGCCACGTGGCACGCCAGTTTGAAACGGACATCTGGAAGTATATGAAACCTTTCACACAAGTGGCGTGACACGTCCCATGTGCCACGTGCGACTTGCGACCGGAAATGTATGACACCTTTCACACAGAAGTGGCGTGACACGTCCCAAGTGCCACGTGCGATTTGCGTCGCAAGTCTCACGTGGCACATGGGACGTATCACGTAACTTCTGTGTGAAAGGTTTCATATATTTCCGGATGTTCGTTTTCAACTGGCGTGCCACGTGGCATGCCAAGTGCGACGTTCCACCTTGGTGTGAAAGTGGCCTTAGCTTTTGTTGGCTTGGATTCGTGGGTGAAAACAGAATGTTCTGCTCTTGAAAAAAAAATAGTTTTCCTTATCTTCTTTTGGCAGGGATTAATTTTCCTTAAATTTTTGGGCAGGGATTCGTTTTCCTTATCTTTTTGGACAGGGATTCATTTTCCTTATCTTTTTATGGCAGGGATTCGTTTTCCTTATCTTTTTATGGCCGGGATTCGTTTTCCTTATCTTTTTGGGCAGGGATTCATTTTCCTTATCTTTTTATGGCAGGGATTCGTTTTCCTTATCTTTTTATGGCAGGGATTCGTTTTCCTTATCTTTTTTATGGCAGGGATTCGTTTTCCTTATCTTTTTGGGCAGGGATTCGTTTTCCTTATATTTTTGGGCAGGGATTCGTTTTCCTTATCTTTTTGGGCAGGGATTCGTTTTCCTTATATTTTTGGGCAGGGATTCGTTTTCCTTATCTATTTATGGCAGGGATTCGTTTTCCTTATCTTTTTGGGCAGGGATTCGTTTTCCTTATCTTTTTATGGCAGGGATTCGTTTTCCTTATCTTTTTGGGCAGGGATTCGTTTTCCTTATCTTTTTGGGCAGGGATTCGTTTTCCTTATCTTTTTGGGCAGGGATTCGTTTTCCTTATCTTTTTTTGGCAGGGATTCGTTTTCCTTATCTTTTTGGGCAGGGATTCGTTTTCCTTATCTTTTTGGGCAGGGATTCGTTTTCCTTATCTTTTTGGGCAGGGATTCGTTTTCCTTATCTTTTTTTGGCAGGGATTCGTTTTCCTTATCTTTTTTGGCAGGGATTCGTTTTCCTTATCTCTTTGGGCAGGGATTCGTTTTCCTTATCTTTTTGGGCAGGGATTCGTTTTCCTTATCTTTTTTGGCAGGGATTAGTTTTCCTTATATTTTTGGGCAGGGATTCGTAGGTGAAAACAGAATGTTCTGCTTTTAAAGAGAAAAAAAATACTTTTACTTTTCTTTTTTGGCAGGGGTTCGTTTTCTCTATTTTCTTTTTTGGCAGGGATTCGTTTTCCTTGTAGTTTTTGGCAGGGATTTGTATGTGAACACAGAATGTATGTTCTGCTCTTGAGCAAAAAATACTTTTCCTTATCTTTTTTGGCAGGGATTCGTTTTCCTTATTTTTTATTTTTTTTGGCAGGGATTCGTTTTCCTTATATTTTTGGCAGGGATTCGTAGGTGACAAGAAAATGTTCTGCTTTTAAAGAAAAAATACTGTTCCTTATCTTTTTATGGCAGGGATTCGTTTTCCTTATCTTTTGTTTGGCAGGGATTCGTTTTCCTTATCTTTTTTGGCAGGGATTAATTTTCCTTATATTTTTGGCAGGGATTCGTAGGTGAAAAGAAAATGTTCTGCTTTTAAAGAAAAAAAATACTTTTCCTTATCTTTTTTGGCAGGGATTCGTTTTCCTTATATTGTTGGCAGGGATTCGTGTGTAAAAACAGAATTTTTTGCTTTAAGAAAAAAAAAACTTTTCCTTATCTTTTTTTGGCAGGGGTTCGTGTGAGAAGAGTATGCTTTACTCTTGAAATAAGAAAAAAACTGTTTTCCTTAGTTTTTGTTGGCAGGGATTCGTATATGAAAATAGTATGATTTCCCTTGACATAAAAAAAAACTGTTTTCATTATATTTTGTTGGCAGGGATTCACAAATGAAAATAGTATGCTTTGCCCTTGACATACAAAAAACTGTTTTCATTATATTTTGTTGTCAGGGATTCCTAGATGAAAACAGTGTTCTCTGTTTTTGATATAAATAAAATTTCATAGCTCTTGTTGGCAGAGATTCAAAGGTGAAGACAGTATTTTGTGCTCTAGAAAAAAAAAAACTTTTCTTTTGCAGATAATATAATTTTCTCTTGAAATACAAGAAAGCTCTTCACTTTGACTTTGTAGACAGATCTCCGTAAAGGGCGGTTTACACTTTCAAACGGTTCGTCGAACGCGGTTCGACAGACAAGTGTTTGAAGTAATGTTCGAACGTGTGAACGGGGTATTTGGATGTCGAACACGTTCGAGAAACATCTTCGACAACCAAATACCCCGTTCACACGTTCGAACATCACTTCAAGCACTTGTCTGTCGAACCGCGTTCGACGAACCGGTTGACCGTGTAAACCGCCCTTAAGTCAAAGCATTATTCTTTACTCTTGAAAGACAACAATTTGTTTCCATTTACCTTTTATAGTTGGACTGTGTGTAGGTTATGGCATTATATCTTATCTTGAAGTACTAGGATTCAGTGCCATTATCCCTTATACATGGCACTGATTCCGCTCATATTTGGCGACAGACATTTGGCTATCGAAAATCTCCAATGAGCATAACTTTGTTTTATGTATTTTCTATCAATGTCAAGCGCTTCATGCAAGTTATGCATTAATTTGAGATTTATTTATTTATATATTTTCTTTTTTTTTCTTTTTTGGATACATATACATACAGTCCTTCTTGTATGTACCTATGTATTTATTTATTGTCTATATATTATTGGCTAGCATCAGTGCATTCCTATCCAGTATAGAATTTATGCGTGCGTGTGTTTGTGCGCTCGCGCGTGCGTGTAAAGAGGTACAGCATGCAAACGGATTTTATTTTTTGCTCAAGACACCAAACTTTGGATATCTCCATTGAAGTATGTATAGAGACAGCTTCTCCCTTAGAGCTACAGGTCTCTTTGCCAGAAATTTATTTCAATACAAATCCCTTATTCCACGGTATAAGGACTTTTGCAGCTATTATATTCTGTCAGGTTATTAAAGATGCCGGAGTCGCCTGAAAAACACGACGGTTAAAAAGTTTCCACTTTCAGAGGCCAAAATATGTTTTGGTCCCTCTGGCGATGGAACTTCTTAATCATCTTCTTTTTTATGGTGATATTTTTCCAGCAAAGTATGCTTAACATTTAGACGATGAAGGCAAGAACTTCGAAAGTTCGGATACCAAGGCAGAGGGGACAAAATGTTGAACATCTTAATTGGAAAGAGACCTGTACCTCTTAATATCTAGACGATGAAGGCAAGAACTTCGAAAGTTCGGATTCCAAGACAGAGGGGACTAAATGTTGAACATCTTAATTGGAAAGAGACCTGTACCTCTTAATACCTAGAAGATGAAGGCAAGAACTTTGGAAGTTCGGATACCAAGGCAGAGGGGACTAAATATTGAACATCTTAATTGGAAAGAGACCTGTACCTCTTTTGGAAGAATTTATGCGAGCATACTCTCCCTAGAGGTGATATCTGGAGTAAGATATTTTGGGCACCTTTGAGTACAAAATTACTTTCCTCTGATGTCTAACCATTATGTCAGTATTTAGAGTTATTTCTTTATGCAGGCTTATACACACACACGCACACACACACACACACACACACACACACACACACACACACACACACACACACACACACACACACACACACACACACACACATATATATATATATATATATATGGATGGATGGATTCGGTTTTACGTCACGAACTCCCTTTTCTCCTAAGGGCTAGGACGGTTGCCTTCTTACGAAAGACTCGTTTTGGCAGATGTAATCGTACCACACTCTGAAATTCTCTTTCTCCTTCTGTCTTTCCTAATTCTTATGACCTATCATCCTTCAAAAAGCGGATCTATCGTCATCTCAGGGCCTAGTCCTCCATATCTCTGGCTCCTCTGTACTTTGACTATTTTTTCTGTCTGTCGTTTTCCTTTATGTGATATTACTTCATCTCTGCCTTGTCCTTAACCTTTTTCTTTTCCTTCGTCTTGGTGTATTCTCGTGCCCGGGCCTTTATTGATTAGGGCAGTTTTTTGCCTACCCCGGAGTCACACTCATGAAAAAAAAAAAAAAAAAAAAAAAAAAAAAAATATATATATATATATATATATATATATATATATATATATATATATATATATGTGTGTGTGTGTGTGTGTGTGTGTGTGTGTGCGTGTGCGCGCGTTCACTCGCAAGGCTATCTGTCTTTTATATCAAATTCATAAGAGAAGTAGACAAACCCACGAAATACTATACCATTTTTATAACGTTTTGCTATTATTAAATGTTGATGTAATTTTTTTTTATTGCATTTAGTCATAGCCTGATTAGTTTACACACACACGCACATACACACACACACACACACACACACACACACACACACACACACATACTCGCGCACATATATATTATCCCTTCACTTCTAAAGAAAACCCCGTCCCTTTTATCTAGTTTCTGATTGATGTAATGTTCATTATTTAGAGTTTCTGGACTGTAAAGAAGACACAACCTTGTTTGAGGGACTCATATAAGGTTTTACGCGTCAAAAAGTAGTCTTGAGAAAGTTCAAGGTTATACGGAAAGAAATAGAAATAGAAAGGTTTATATAATTGTCCCTGAGAAAGTTCAAGGTTATATGGAAAGAAATAGAAATAGAAAGGTTTATATAATTGTCCCTGAGAAAGTCCAGGGTTATACGGAAAGAAATAGAGATAGAAAGGTTAATATAATTGTCCCTGAGAAAGTCCAAGGTTATACGGAAAGAAATAGAAATAGAAAGGTTTATATAATTGTCCCTTATAAAAAAAAAACACGATTTAAGAGAATGTAGCCATTATAGAATGATTTTCTGTGCGGTATGATTGCTCATATTTATATACAGTGTGTGTGTGTGTTTATGTCTGTGTGTGTGTGTGTGTGCTTACGTTTTATGTGTCACTCTTGACCCCCATTATGGGGGTGGACACAGACAGAGAGTGGCTTCCTAGCCCCCCACTTTGACCTCGTTCGCGGGTCTGTTAGCTCCCAAGTCGAGTATTCTAACCCTTCGGCTGCCGTGATCCCCGGATATTTCATATCAGAGTATGAGAGTAAACAAAATATTGTTTGATAGGTCAGGTATATTATATTGATATTTATAATAGAAATGACCTTGTTCTCCTTTAAAAATGAATACTGCTAAAGAGACTGTGATTATTATAGAAAATATTTCATTGTGTTATCTATATGCTGGGCGTTAAATTAATAGAAACTTTTTAATGAAATTATATTATATTACTTAAAAAAAGACCCATGTACAAGAGCATGTAATCATTTAGAATTTTTTTTAAGGCTTATGTATTCACAAATCTATATACAGAGTGTCGGCTTTAAATTGACAGCTTATAAAAGCCTCCTGTCTATTTTCTTCAAGGTTTAATGGAAAGACAAGAGGAATAGGAATAGTCATTTAATTTTCCTCTAGAAAAGGACCCTATTCTAGAAAACGTAATTGTTAAAGAAATTACTTTAATACGGGAATACATACTCATATCTATATATAGAATGTGTTATTTAAAAATATCTGTGTGTAGCGATAAAATATTATTTATCACTTGAAATTCACGATAGAAATTGGAAAGATAAACTTTTTTCTCTTTTTCAATGTGGCACTGTGAAAGAGAATAGAAACCACGGTAGCCGAGTGGTTAAGCTGCTGGACTAGGGATTTGACAATCCCGCGATCGAGCCCACTGTTGGGCGTTAGGAAGGGTCTCCAGCCTTTATTTTTCAGCCGTAATGTGACCTTCCCATAATAGGAATTAATAACGTTATGCTTGTTTCTTACACAAACCCATACATAGAGCTTTAGATTTAAAAAAACAACAACAAAAACACCTAATTGACCGTACTCGATAAATATCACATAATTTGACTGCTTTCAACTTCGAAATCCATGGGGACAAGCCAATCCATATAACGATATCAGGAATACAAAGTAGAACAATGATAAAAAATGGTAGAAATGTAGAACACAATATTCAAGTTTTTCACTTTACATCATAGTCATTTACTTTGGATATATTGCTTCAATATTATTTGCTTTTCTCTGTATCATATGGAATTACTTATTACTTAAGTACTGGAAAATAATAGCAAGATGAAGACGCTTATGAGATTCTCTACATGCCTTGGGCAACAACTTTAGTGACAATAGGTCCATCGATTCTTTTTTTCCTTTCACATCAGAGCTACTGTAAAATATGTCAACTTTGTTGTATTATTATACGAAATATTCGTTTAATGACTCTATTATTAATCTTACTGCTTGTTTAGCCATTTCACAAACTTGAGTTATATAAAGGATCGAATTAAAAAGTGATTAATATACGTACAAGGGTCTAAAAATTCAGTTATTTTGCTTGATGTTCTTGGAGTAGTCACCGTGGCTCAAGCGGTAGCGTCCGCGACTCTGAGGCGTCAGGTCGAGGGTTCGCGCCCCGTCAAGATCTGAGGTTAGCAAGGGCATGCACTCAGGGTGACGATTACATCTGCCAAAACAACTCCTTAGCAAGAAGGCAACCGTCCTAGCCCTTGGTAGAAAATGGAGTCCTTGACGTAAAACCGGAACAAGAACAACAAGAACAATTCGTTTAATGACTCTGTTATTAATTTTACTGCTTGTTTAGCCATTTTACAAACTAGATTTATATAAAAAAAAGTGGTTAATATACGTACAAGGGTCTAAAAAATCACAGATATTTTGCTTGGTGTTCTTGGAATGCATTAACTCTGTGCTTGTTAATATCAGAAAAAGACTGAAAAAAACACTTTCAGAGCATTATTAGGTACTCTTTCGTCAGTGAGTACAAAAATTTCTTGTGGAAAATCTTTGCCTTTAGCAGTATTTACTAAAATCAGGAACCTCTCTTCGTGTTTGTTCAGTCCTTCAGCTCTTTTAAACCCTGTTTTTCCTTTCTGATTTCCCATTTAAATTTGTCAACATTTACCAACCTCTGTCCTTTCCTTTGCTTCTTATTCTCGTCTTTTATTGCCTCTTGGTCACCTCTACCTGTCGTATTTTCTACACTGAAGAGATAAATTGACCTTAAAGGGGGGTACAGACGATCATTAGTACTGTCAGTAAAAATACTGACACTAATATCTAGCATGAAAATCCATAAGTATCATAAATTCTTATTTTTAATAAATCTATCAATACCATACCAGTCGCTCAGGCTATTACCATGAGTGTTAAGGGGGGGTACAGACGATCATTATTACTGTCAGTAAAAATACTGACACTATTCTATTGGTGTGAACTACTACGTCCATATGATGGACACGCCGACAGTAATAATGACAGTACAGGAAATACTGTCAGTAATATTGATCGTCTGTTTAGCCCTTAAGGGCTAAACAGACGATCAATATTACTGACAGTATTTCTTGTACTGTCATTATTACTGTCGGTGTGTCCACCATATGGACGTAGTAGTTCACACCAATAGAATAGTGTCAGTATTTTTACTGACAGTAATAATGATCGTCTGTACCCCCCTTAACACTCATGGTAACAGCCGGTGCGACTCATATGATATTGATAGATTTATTAAAAATAATAATTTATGATACTTATGGATTTTGTGCTAGATATTAGTTATGTTTAGCCATCAGTATGTTTGCCTGTGCGTGTCTTATATATTTTGTTGGTTTTCAGAGTATTTTTAATTGGGGAAAAAATCGCAAACTTTTTCTTCGATGCCACTGTAATCGTAGTAACTTCTGATACTTCTTGTGTGTGTGTGTGTGTGTGTGTGTGTGTGTGTATGTGCGTACTTTGGCGGATAGATAAATAAAGAAGTGAGAGGTTTATTAGTGATCGGTAGTGTAATTATTTTGTAAATCAATTAATATCGAATATTGTTTTAAGTCCTTGATGTTAATGTTAATTATTATTATTATTATTATTATTATTATTATTATTATTATTATTATTATTATTATTATTATTATTAGTAGTAGTAGTAGTAGTAGTAGTAGTAGTAGTAGTAGAAGTATTTTTATTATTAATATTATTATGATTGTTGTTGTTATTATTATTATTGTTTATACTACTACTACTACTACTACTACTACTACTACTACTACTACTACTACTACTACTACTACTAATAATAATAATAATAATAATAATAATAATAATAATAATAATAATAATAATAATAATAATAATAATAATAATAATAATAATAATAATAATAATAATAATAATAATAATAATAATAATAATAATATGCTTTATAGGATCACAACATTGATGTCCGTTATTCCGAGAAAAAAAATAATTTTGCTGAGCAAATTTTTTTTTTATTTAATGTGTCAGAAGTTCCTTAGACTCCCAAAGATAAACTGAGTTTAATACTTTCATTGATCTAATATCTCTCTCTTCCACGTCATGTTTTGCCATATATTTTCATGCACTCAGGGTAACGATTACATCTGCCAAAACAAGTCCTTCGCAAGAAGACAACCGTCCTAGCCCTTGGTAGAAAAGGGAGTCCGTGACGTAAAACCGGAACGGAACAGTTATATGCCCTATATTTATACATTCAAAGCATTTCAACCCAATCCATCAAATGACCTCCATGCGGAAGATACTTGACCTCTCTCTTGGGACACTTTTCACAGACCTGGAAAAAGATGGAGAGAGAAAAAGTGTCGAGAAAAAAAAAAGAAAATTATGAGTGCCGGAGCTGGCAAGCCACGTCATAGTCGATAAAAATCGTTGACATACGGCACTGCCATAAAATATGGGAGCGGAGCCTGGAGTTGTGTGAATTTATGGGGGTGGTCCTTCCTGCTCACTAAAGTAGGAAGAATTTAGAAGATTAAAAATGATGTACAGTCCCTGCTGGTCTCACACAGGATTTTCTCACAATCCTTCTCTCCCTTCTTCCCGTCTCTGGCATGTCCGATGTTCACTTTGTCTTCTTAAATTCTCTCTCTCTTTCTCTTTCTGCATCTGTCTATCTGTCTCTATAATATTCTCTCTCTCTCTCTCTCTCTCTCTCTCTCTCTCTCTCTCTCTCTCTCTCTCTCTCTCTCTCTCTCATTTTCTGTCCCTTTCCTTATCTTCATATATATATATATATATATATATATATATATATATATATATATATATATATATATATATATATATATATATATATATATATATATATATATATATATATATATATATTTATATATATATATATATATACACACACAAGTTGGTATACAATTTGTGCAAAGGGGTCAGGAGAAGGGTGTGTAATGTACATTTTTGTCATTTTCTAACTTTTTTCTACTTCGTTTTTATATATTATATGGATTGGCTTCCCCCTATGGCTCTCAAAGTTGGAGGTAGTGAAACTGTGTTTTTGATCGTATACGGGCAAGTGTCTTCCGTGAGGTCATGGAAGCTGGAGCTACCTTCATTACCTTAACATGGATCGCCAACAGATTGGGTGAAAATTGGGATATTACAGCGTCAACCGACCATTGACTTCAGTGCACCCGGAAACTCGTCCAGAAAAGCAAAATTTTTATTGCAGAATCATGCGAAAAGCGACGAATAAGCAATGCAATTGTTGTACAAACCTCTCAAGCTTGCAAACTGTGCTGGCCGTGCGAGGTTCCCGCGCTAAGTATTGATTGCATGATAAATTCATGATTGGTTTAGCTATAGTTTAATTTATTAAGGTGTTTTGTCCTATCATTCGTTGTTTGTATATTCTCCAAGCGAAAGGTTATGTTTCATCTTACACACACACACACACACACGCACACACACACACACGCCCCACACCCACCACACACACACACACACACACACACACACACACACACACACACACACACACACACACACACACACACATACAAAATCGAGCTTGGGGCTTTTTCCTGTAAGCACAATTAGGTAATTACGCACACACACACACACACACACACACACACACACACACACACACACACACACACACACACATGTATGTGTGTGTGTGTATGTGTGTGTGTATAAAACCTGATATTTCAGCTTGAGTAGAGTAATCTCTTTCTTCTATATAACGACTTGTAGAATAGACGGGCAATAGGAGCTGGACCATATTTTTCAGATTCTCTTGTGAAGCGAATTGAGGCGTTGCTGCAGATAAGTGTAAGCCAGATGTGTGCGTTTTTTAAATGCTCTGTGGTTGTGTTTGTTTGCATGTATGTATGTATGTGTGTATGTCTGTATGTATATATGTATTTGTTTCTTTGCATATATGTACTTAATGTGCATTCATATTTTCTGTATGTATGTATGTATGTGTGTATGTATGTATAGATTATATATCTTTGTAATTATGTATGTATGATAGAAATATTTTTATCTAATAAGAGTGTATATATTAAAATAATGATCACCAGAATATGAGCAGTAACAGAAAAATAAAATTTTCTCAAAATTATGGAATAAATATTCATATACAAATAAATTTATTGAGAATTAAAGTGAATTTTACTAAGTATGTATATATACACTACGTATAGTATGAATTACGATATAATTTTATACATTAGATGTTTTTCTAGTATGGTCAGCTTGATATCCCGTAAAAATAATAAAAAAAAAATCTGTATATAATTGACTTGTAGAAATAAGTAGAGTAGATTATTCCAGTATTAATACAAAACCCCCGAGGAATAACATTTTCGGTTTTTTTTTTTCAATGAATCCTAGCTTCATCCATATGTATCATGAGTATGTATTCTAGCAGTCTTTTTATCTCTAAAATAAGTGATTTATTATTTTTCTAGAAGTCACCTAGTCAGCAAAAATTTTATTTGTCTCTTAACAATAGATCCAAAGCATTTTCATGATGTCATCATTCTTCGGCGCATACACAGGTAGTAAGAGAGAGAGTATTAATGGTCATAACTTTAATAGTCTGATAAGAACGTCTTTAATGGGCACCAATAGACTTCTAATGGCTCCTGATAAAAGATAAGGAAGAATAGGATGAAATTCAGGAAGACTTTTCCAAAGAAGATAAAACACAGATAATGAGTTAGGATTCTTGAGTCGGAGTGATACTCCAA
>JAXCGZ010019642.1:35000-41911 GCA_037179515.1 Halocaridina rubra
TTCTTAGGCTTTCGAAGTTACGCATAAATTATGTAAGGGAATACCTCTGTAAACTGTTTCTTGGAAATGGTTTGAAAGCTTTCACCTTAAAACTCTCTCTCTCTCTCTCTCTCTCTCTCTCTCTCCTCTCTCTCTCTCTCTCTCTCTCTCTCTCTCTCTCTCTCTCTCTCTCTCTCTCTCTCTCTCTCTCTCTCTCTCTCTCTCTCTCTCTCTCTCTCTCTCTCTCACACACACACACACACACACACACACACACACACACACACACACACACACACACACACTCACACACACACACACACACACACACACACACACACACACACACACACACACACACACACACACACACACGCACATTCACATACAAATATTTCGTATTGCATAGATTTTGTGGATTTTAATTTAAATGATCTCTTACTATGTCATACTGTTAATGGAAAATAACAATAATTATTTTTTTTCAAGTGTTTTTTTTCTGGATATCAACGAAAGAAAGCAACGCATTATTGAAGTGATTTAGAAACACTGTTGTCTATCTGTCACGTTATCTTACATACGCGTGTTTTACGTCACGGACTCCCTTTTCAACCAAGGGCTAGGACGGTCGCCATCTTGCGAAGGACTTATTTTGGCAGATGTAATCGTTACCCTGAGTGCATGTCCTTCCTAACCTCAGACCATGGCGGGACGCGAACCCTCGACCCGACGCCTCAAAGTCGCGGACGCTACCACTTGACCCACGGTGACTACTTTTTCAAATGTTTTTTTTTTCTGGATATCAAAGAAAGAAAACAACGCATTATTGAAATGACTTAGAAATTCTTGTCATGATGTCCAGTGATGTCTTTGGTCTAGTGTGTCCATAGTAAGTCTCACAGACAATATTTTTGCTGATTCATGGTGAGGTATAAGCACCTCACTATTAATCAGCAAAAATATTGTCTGAATGTGGCTATGAGGCGTCAGGTCAAGGGTTCGCGCCCCGTCACGGTCTGAGGTTAGCAAGGGCATGCACTCAGGGTAACGCTTACATTTGCAAAAACAAGTCCTTCGCTAGAAGGCAACCGTCCTAGCCCTTAGTTGAAAAGGGAGTCCGTGACGTAAAACCGGAACTAAGTGAGGTATAAGTGATATTTTTGTTTTTAACCGTGGTAAAAATTAAGTGAAATAGTGACGTTAACTATGGTAGTCAAACAAGTCCTTCGCAAGAAGGCAACCGTCCTAGCCCTTGGTTGAAAAGGGAGTCCGTGACGTAAAACCGGAACTAGCTAATTGAGGTATGAATATTATTTATTTTTAACCGAGGTAAAAATTAAGTGAAATAGTGACATTAACTGTGTTTTTAAAAGATTTGCTTTTCATTTTTGGTTTATGTCTGTTTACATGATATACTGTCTGCGATAGCACGAATGTGGGAGATCACCTGAGTGATTAAGCATCAATTAGACCAAAAATGAGGAAAGTAAGAGAGACCCCATGGAACAAGAGATGAAGAACAGGTAAAGGAGGGCAGTACCAAAATGCTCAGAAATTTAATGATATTGTCAGCAAGCCAAAATATAAGAAAAATAGAACAAGGAATGTAAAATAAACACTAATAATGAAACATGGTGAATAAAAAGATGACTCAGTTTATTTATGGATATAGTCTAAGTATAGAACATAGAATATTCAATTGCGTTTCGCAAAGATCAACTATTGAAGTTTTGCACCCAATGTCACAAGCAGTGTCCAAAATAATACCTGTAGTATTTACATAACCTATGGATGGGATTGTGAGAATATGTGATTTTCCATGAGTCTCTTGCTACAGAAATTGAAGGGCATATAGCTCTTCCATATGTGATACTTTCTAGTGTGGATGCAGTTATTTATGTAATGTTAAGTATATATGCATATTGACCATGTACTCGTACATACCATCATGACGACTGACGGAATATCATCTAATCATCTTCTAATAGTTTTTGATTTGGTAAAGGCTTTGATGGTTTTTGCTTATATATATATATATATATATATATATATATATATATATATATATATATATATATATATATATATATATATATATATATATATATATATATATATATATCTGTGTGTGCGTGTGTGTGTGTGTACATATCTGTATGTATGTATGTATGTTATTTTTATGTATGTATGTGTGTCTCCTATGATGGGAATGCGAACCAGAGTTTTCTTGAAGTGGAATCTATGCTTTAGCATACTAAACTATGGACTCCTATTTTACAAAACCTAGGATCGATTTTTCTCAGTGCTTGGTTTAGAAATTTGATTTGATTTTTAATTAGAGATGAAATTGTTGTTGTTATTATTATTATTATTATTATTATTATTATTATTATTATTATTATTATTATTATTATTATTATTATTATTATTATTATTATTATTATTATTATTATTATTATATATATTATTATTATATTATTATTATTATTATTATTATTATTATTATTATTATTATTATTATTATGTCAGGGATTCTTTGGCATATGTTATTTACTGTTAGACTTCAATTTTCCAGAGAGGTATGTCTAACCCTTCCACATTTCTAGATATGTGAAGGACACAAGTGCCATTGATAGATTTCCATTTCTATAAATATATTTCTCTCTTCATCAAACTGCGAGGGTTAAAAGATGAAATATGTTTCTTATAATATGTCACCTGAAACTAAGGAAACTGAACTTTAAGCAGAATTTTCATTATATGAAATATTTCTACTTCACCGAATGCGCGAACACACACACACACACACACACACACACACACACACACACACACACACACACACACACACACACACACACACAGAGATATATATATATATATATATATATATATATATATATATATATATATATATATATATATATATATATATATATATATATGTGTGTGTGTGTGATTACCTAATTGTGATTACCTAATTGTGTTTACGGGAAAGAGCCCAAAGCTCGTATCTTCCCGTCTCCTGATCGGTTCCATTTTTAGACTTAGTGATACTTATCATACCTGTCCTTAAAACTATGGATTGAGATAGCATTAACTACCTCCTCGCTTAGCGAATTCCAATTATCAACTACTCTTACACTGAAAAAGTATTTCCTTACATCCTGCAAACAAGTTTTCTTACGAAGCTTCAAACTATGACCTCTAGTTCTAGAGCCAGCCATATCGAAATATCGATCCCTATCCACTCTATCATAACCATGAAGGAATTTAAAGACTGTCACCATATCCCCCCTTACTCTTCTAGCTTCGAGTGATGGCAAGTCTAATTCCCTCAGCCTCTCATCATAACCGAGATTGCGTATTTCTGGCACCAGTTTTGTGGCATGTCTTTGAACTTTTTCAAGCTTAGCTATGTGCTTTTTCAAGTGCGGATTCCAAAAGGGGGCTGCATATTCGAGTTTTGGCCTCACATAGGTTACATAAATATTTCTGAACATTTCCTTGTCCATGTGCCTGAAGGCTACCCTTACATTTGATAAGAATGCATATGCTGCCCTTACTACGCCATTTATATGTATTTCTGGAGACAAATCTGCCAGTATGTTTACTCCTAGATCTCTCTCATTTTCTGTCTCTTGAAGTTGTACTCCAGCCACCGAGTAGTCAAGCTTGGGCCTTCTTGCACTTGTACCCATTCTCATTACCTTACATTTTGAGGTATTGAATTTCATTAGCCACTTTTCTGACCACTCATGCAGATTATTTAGATCCTCCTGAAGTTCTCTACCATTGTTCTCGTTTTTTACTTTCTTCACAATCTTTGCATCATCTGCAAACATATTCATGAATGAATTTACAGACTCTGGTAGGTCATTTACATATACAAGGAACAAAAGTGGCCCTAAAACTGAACCATGTGGAACTCCACTACTAACTCTTCTCCATTCAGACACTGAGTGTCTTACTCTAACCCTCTGTTCCCTTCCTTCTAAGTAAGTTTTTATCCATTCCAAGACATTTCCACCTATTCTAGCCATTGATTGCAGCTTCCTAATAAGTCTCCCATGTGGAACAGTGTCAAACGCTTTCTGGAAGTCTAGGAATATGCAATCTGCCCAGCCCTCTCTTTCCTGTAAGATTTGGCTTACCTCATCATAAAATTCTAATAAGTTTGTTACTGTTGATCTTCCTTCTCTGAAGCCATGTTGCCTCACTGACAAAAAGTTGAAGGATTCCAAGTGAAGAGAGATATGTTTTCTTAGTAGTTTCTCCATAAGTTTGCAAACTATGCTGGTCAAGGAAACTGGTCTATAGTTTAGAGCCGTATCCCTCCTTCCCTTTTTGAAGATAGGTATCACATTTGCTTGTTTCCAGCATCTTGGAATCTCCCCCGACTCCAGTGACTCCTTAAATATGATACTTAGTGCCACTGATATTGTGTTTGCGCATTTTTTAAGCACATGAGGGGATATGTCATCAGGACCTGTAGCTTTATGAACATCTAAATCCATCAGCGCTTTGCATACCTCTGTGGTTGTAAGGTTGATGTTCTCTAATACCGGCCCTTGAGCTTCTATCACTGCAATCTGAGGGGGTGGGGTATTTTCTACTGTAAATACTGACTGAAACTCCTTGTTCAATTCTTTGCAGATCTCTTCGTCCGTCTCAGTGATGCTTCCTTCCGCTCTCTTTTGCCTTAAAACCTGTTCTTTTACCTTCAGTTTTCCTCTGATAAAGCTGTGGAAAAGCTTGGGATTTTCTTTAGCCTTCCTGGTGATGTCCCTCTCATAATCTCTCTCTGTCTCTCTCCTTTTACTTAGGTAGTCATTTCTTGCTCTTTTGTAGGTTTGCCAGGCATTTATGTTTTTTCTCCTCCTATACCTTTTCCAGCATTTGTCTCTCCACTCCTTAGCTCTTTTACACCCATTATCGAACCATTTCTCTCTGGCATGAATTACACCTACTTTGGTGACAGGTATGCAGCAATCTACTATCTTCCCATATTTCTCACAAAAGATGTCATACATTTCTTGTACAGATTTGTTGTAAAATAAGGTTCTCCAGTCAATAACTGCAAAAAGCTCATTCATTTTAATGTAATCTCCTTTCGGATAGTTCCTCCTCCTGTCCTCAGTGCCTCTACTCTCAGGAAGAATATCTTCAATGATATACTCCATCAACAACACACAGTGGTCACTCTTTCCAATTGGTGGTTCATACTCAATATTTTCAATATCCAACACATTATCTGTGAACACTAGATCAAGTAGTGATGGCTCATCCCCACCCCTGGCTCTTGTTGGTTCCATTACATGTTGGTGTAGGAAATTCCCTTGTACGCAATCTAGGAATCTTGCCCCAAATGAGTCCTCACCACTGTGTGGGTCAAGATTTATCCAATCTATCTCTTTATGATTAAAGTCTCCCATAATCAAAATCCTACATTTTTTCTCCCGCGCCATGTTAACAACTGAGTTTATGACTTCAATCGTACCTATATGACTTTCCTCATAAATTTCAAGCCTATTTTGGTTCCTTGGTGGGTTGTATACAACAGTTATTATAATGCTCTCTGACCCAGTATTTATGCGAGCAACAAGAAATTCCCTGAACTCACTTTCTATAGCCAAGTTTATTTCTTCAACTTGAATCCTCTCACTTATGAGCAGTGCTATCCCTCCACCAGTCCTCTCAGATCTTTCGACCCTTAGTATTCTGAAGCCCTTAGGAAAAACTGTGACACTGTTTATGTCCTCACTCAACTTAGTCTCTGTAATTGCTACTATATCTGCCTTACTGTTGTGAATCCTATCTTTTAATTCTACTGCCTTACCAGCTAATCCATCAGCATTTGTGTATAACAATCTTAATGAGGCCCCATCCCCTGATCTTCTGTCATTATCTTCTTTATCTCCCCTTTGTCTGGAAGTATTCTGTAACGAAAATTTTTCTTCTCTTCTTCATTTCTTTCATCATTTAACCTTCTTGCGTGTGTGTGTGTGTGTGTGTGTGTGTGTGTGTGTTTGTGTGTGTGTGTGTGTATGTATCTGTGTGTGTGTTTATGCGTGAGGACTAATATTCGAATACACCAAAAAGAAAATATATATTCTTATTTTTATTTCCAGAACCACTCAATTATAATGTAATTAACAGCTATATTGAAAAATGACGGGCAAGCAATTACTGGGTTGTTGTTCTTTAATTTCATGCTAATCTATTCGGCACATTTCCATCTCTGGCTGTACAAATTAAGGACAAAATATTATTCCTACCTTTTTATGGTTTTATTCAGATGAGTTCAAAAGCTTTGGAGAAAAAAAAATCTGAAATCCGCGGTTTACATCATTTATTATGCAAATGAGTCGGAATTAAATGTTTAATAGTTTTTTATTTTTTTATTTATTTTTGTTAACGTGTCTTTTGCTTTCGGACACAGCTTACGCGATAAATTATTTACCTCAATATAAAAATGTTGTTATTCGTAATTAGTTAATAATTTTTAGTATAGGATCATTTTAAGTTTGCACGCATTATTCCACGTGAATATTTTAGGCTCTTTTCACTTTTAATGTATGTGTACTGAGAAATATCTAATATTTATAAATGGTTCGTCTGTCACAGGTAAAGTTTCATAACTTTGTAATCGTCACGAGTTGATGCTCAAAACATTTGTCATTCACAGGTAGTGATTGATCAAGTCTTTTTTTCAACACGATTACTGCAAAAAACGTTTCTATTCCACGAACGTTTTCAGGAAAATCTTCTTTAAGATTGAGATATACGAGTAAAAACTAATTATCTGTCACGAACTAAACTTGATAGCTTTGTCGGTCACGAGAAATTACTCAGAGAATTTGTCTTTCACAAGTAAACGTTTTCTGAAGATGATTCGAGTTTGTCTCACAATCTATCGTATATAATCTTGA
>JAXCGZ010019643.1:0-37500 GCA_037179515.1 Halocaridina rubra
TAGAATCCATTTACAGAGACAGTCCCGATAATATACTTAGTTCAATAAATATTACGAGAGAGGAGGTAATAAAAGAAATAGATAAATTAAAGGCTCATAAATCTCCGGGACCTGATGGAATATATGCTAGAATATTAAAGGAATGCAAGGAAGAGCTTAGTTGTCCTCTAACTGCATTAATTAATAATTCAATAAAATTAGGATCGGTACCCATGGAGTGGAAATTGGCAGATGTGGTACCAATATTTAAAAAAGGTGAACGTGTTAAAAAGAATAATTATAGACCGGTAAGTTTAACGTCAACAGTGGGTAAGATTCTAGAATCCATAATTGCAAATAAAATAAAGGCACATCTAGAATTACACAGACTGATAAAACTTTCACAACACGGGTTTCTTAAGGGTTTTTCGTGCCTTACAAACTTACTGTCTTTTTATTCAGAAGTTTACGAGGCAGTAGATTGTGGCAAAGAATATGATACAATATATCTAGATTTTAGCAAAGCTTTTGATAGAGTTCCTCACAAAAGATTAGTTAAAAAGCTGGAAGCTCATGGTATAGGAGGAGCTGTGCTCAGATGGATCAAACAATGGTTAAAAGACAGAAAATAGAGGGTTTGCATAAATGGAGAGAAATCAGAGTGGGGCTCGGTTACAAGCGGGGTACCACAAGGCTCGGTACTGGGTCCTCTATTATTCATCGTATATCTAAATGATCTGGATTCGGATATCAGTAGTAACCTAAGTAAATTCGCAGACGACACTAAAATAGGTAGAACTATAAATGGAAAAGAAGACATTCATGCTTTACAGGAAGATCTAAATAGATTATCTGAATGGTCGGACAAATGGCAAATGGAATTTAATGTTGAAAAATGTAAAGTAGTTAAAATGGGTACTATAAAAGACAATACTAGTTATAAGCTAAATAACCATGAAATCATGAGTTCTCAGTGTGAAAGGGATTTGGGAGTTCTTGTGAGTAGTAGTCTTAAGCCAAGAGAGCAATGCACAGCAGTCAGAAATAAAGCAAACAGAATTTTAGGATTTATCTCAAGAAGCGTCAGCAATAGGACGGAAAAAGTTATTTTGCAGCTCTATCTTGCATTAGTTAGGCCCCATTTAGATTATGCTGTGCAATTCTGGCCACACCATATTATAGAATGGAAATTGAATCCTTGGAGAGAGTGCAACGAAGAATGACCAAGATGATACACAATATCAGAAATCTACCATATGATGACAGATTAAAAAAACTTAATCTACATTCTCTAGAGAGGCGAAGAGTTAGGGGGGATATGATTGAAGTGTATAAATGGTTTAAAGGGATTAACAAGGGAGATATTAATAAAGTTTTAAAAATTCATGATCAAACCAGAACTCGTAATAATGGATTTAAGCTTGATAAATTTAGGTTCAGAAGGGAAATTGGTAAAAACTGGTTTGGAAATAGAGTAGCTGATGCATGGAACAAGCTTCCTAGTATGATAGTAAATGCCAATACCTTAGACACCTTCAAATGTAGATTAGATAGACATATGACAGAAGTAGTTGTGGGTATGAATAGGTTAGTGCTTAATTAGAAAAATTATAAAAAGAAAAACAGAATAAATAAGTAGAGTAGAATAGAATAGGTTAGACATGCTGAAAATACAATTCAAAAATGGAGCTGCCTCGTGTGTGCCAGTAGGCATGTTGCAGTGTCCTCTATTCTTATGTTCTTATGTTCTTATATATATATATATATATATATATATATATATATATATATATATATATATATATATATATATATATATATATAAAACAAACAGAATTTTAGGATTTATCTCAAGAAGTGTTAACAATTGGACGGAAAAAGTTATTTTGCAGCTCCATCTTGCATTAGTTAGGCCCCATTTAGATTATGCTGTGCAATTCTGGTCACCCTATTATAGGATGGAAATTGAATCCTTGGAGAGAGTGCAGCGAAGAATGACCAAGATGATACACAATATCAGAAATTTACCATATGAGGACAGATTAAAAAAACTTAATCTACATTCTCTAGAGAGGCGAAGAGTTAGGGGGGATATGATTGAAATGTATAAATGGTTTAAAGGGATTAACAAGGGAGATATTAATAAAGTTTTAAAAATTCATGATCAAACCAGAACTCGCAATAATGGATTTAAGCTTGATAAATTTAGGTTCCGAAGGGAAATTGGTAAAAATTGGTTTGGTAATAGAGTAGCTGATGCATGGAACAAGCTTCCTAGTAGGATAGTAAATGCCAATACCTTAGACACCTTCAAATGTAGATTAGATAGACATATGACAGAGATAGGGTGGGTATGAATAGGTTAGTGCTTATTAGAAAAATCATGAAAAAATAGAATAAATAAGTAGAGTAGAATAGAATAGGTTAGACATGCTGAAAATACAATTAAAAAATGGAACTGCTTCGTGTGTGCCAGTAGTCATGTTGCAGTGTCCTCTATCCTTATGTTCTTATGTTCTTATATATATATATATATATATATATATATATATATATATATATATATATATATATATATATATATATATATATATATAGATATAGATATAGATATAGATATATCAATATATATATATATATATAAAAATATATATATATATATATATATATATATATATATATATATATATATATATATATATATATATATATATATATATATATATATATATATTTATATATTTATATATATATATAGATAGATATATATATATATATAGATAGATATATATATATAGATATATATATATATATATATATATATATATATATATATATATATATATATATATATATATATATATATATATATATATATATATATATATATATATATATATATATATATATATATATATATATATATATCTATATATATATATATATATATATATATATATATATATATATATATATATATATATATATATATATATATATATATATATATATATATATATATATTTCTATGAAGTCAAATTAACGTTTTCTCTCTCTCTCTCTCTCTCTCTCTCTCTCTCTCTCTCTCTCTCTCTCTCTCTCTCTCTCTCTCTCTCTCTCTCTCTCTTAAATTTTTTTTATTTCCCAACAGACTACCTAGGCAGACAGGAAAGGTCTGGAAACCTTTCTTCTTCTTCTTCTTCCTCTATTTGCGTTCCCATTTTCATATGGGGTCGCATCTCTTCACTTATATCATTTAGTCATTTATTTATCTATTTAGAGTATTTTTTTGAACAATTAATGTAAATACTTCAGCTAGAAAAGAAAAATCATTCATAAATTTGCGTCCTTTATCAATAAATATCTCTCTTGGAATTTCGAAAATCGAACAACTATCTTACTGGCAGAGTAAGGGACAAAAAAAAAAAATAAATAAAATAAAAACTGCGCCTTGGACATATCTTGGCAGGTGAAACTTAAATACGTTGACTCTTGAAGCATTGACAAAAACATATCCCTTAATATATATTGCAACGTCTACGTCACCTCCCATTAAAACTATGCGCATATCAACGAATACGTCTTCTTTATTTGTGTATGGCTTGCAGTAAACACGTGTGATGCAGTGGAAAGCCCTCCAAGACCCACCCTGCTTCCTAACGAGCTCCTCTTATTTCCACCCACAAGTACCCTCTCTATATCACTCAAAGGTAGTCACCCACACTTGTCCTACTCCCCCTATTACTCTCGCTTCCACCCATGCATTCACTCACCCATTCTCGGCTGGTGACTTCCCCCATTCACTCCCCCACACATTGAGCGCCTTTTTCCCCATCACTCTGAGGGAATGTGTGTGAAATCGCGATCGGCCCCTGTAGTTGCATGACTGTGCCAACGGTCATAGGTCCCCTCTATATTCCCCATCAACAGTATGGTAGGATACAACACTAACCTCCCTATCAGGGCACAGGCTACTATAATCTCTTTCCCCGCCTGCATAAAAAATTAACGAACAAAAATCTCATTATATCGAACAGCAACAATCTTAATAACATTACAAAAGTCTCTGATTCTTCAATGAATATGTCATAAACGTATTTTAATAGCAGCTGATCAATACAATTACAATTACTTCATAATAACGAAGCTGATAGATTGATCAGTCATTCCCACATTTTTTTCTTGGAAAATATCACACATGATAAAAGAAAAACCTTAAAAGCATATTCAAGTTTGTTTTCAAGGTAATATTTACGCACATTTCGAAGTATATAAAAAAACTACAACTTATATTTTTTGAACACTCACTCCCGCAACCCTATACTCACTAAGATTACTTTACTTCCTCTTTAGAAAATTAACAAAAATAGTTTGACACGTATATTAATTTTTTTTTTAAATAAAATCAATACCTTTGCCTGTTTAATACTTAACCTAGGTAATAAAAAAATAAACTGAACACCCTTCAAATGCAATTACTTGTTATGCTGTTTTAATTATAAAAAAAAAATCGAGTTTATTATTGCTTATAGCTATTAGTACAAATTATCTAGTCTAGTAATGGGTACAGAAAATCTACCTCTATTATGCGGGGTGGCTGAGTCAATGCATGTCTACAAAGTAAAATGGCGGAATCCTCCTAAATCAACTTCTTTTGATAATAGTCCCATTACTCACTGGATAAAAATTACAAGTACTTAGCTATTTTGGGGTGCTGCTTGAAGGACGTCACTTCCTTCGGAACTAAGGGAAGGGGTTTTCCTTTCTTCTGAGCTCGCTGGTTTTCTCGCCGACGTCGTCCATATCTCACATAAGATTACCGATTCACCATCCCAGGCATCTTCTTAGTCGAATTCAGCAACAAATAACACCAAGTAGGGGTGTTTGTCTCTCAAAGCACCATTCACAGTGCTATGCAGGGTGAAGTGCGTGAATCGCGCTGGAATTCTTTCCCAAGTTGACCACTCGGCTCTCCAGTTGACGTTTCTCAGCCTTCGTGAACGATATTTCAGCAACTTTCCATAAGAGTCAAAATATTTGGTACAATTTTTACTGCTGGGCGTCTTTCCTGTACGGGGACGGGGATGAGGAGGGTAATGTATGACTCGTGCTTCCTTCAACATTATTTCCAGAGATGCGTCAAATTCTTCTGTATCTTGCATTTTTTTAAGCACGAGATTTACTGGCATATAACTTCTTGTCTCTTCACGGTATTTTAGGCGTGGTATCATACTAGGATGCCACCAATGTCGAATACTTGAATATCTTAACATGAGCCGTAATGCTATGTTCCAACAGTATGCTACCAGTGTCGTATAGATATTTTCTACACTAACAGGCCAGAGCTACAGCGTGCGAGGTGATGATAGATATGCCAAGATATTTAACACTTAATCTATTTAGAGGCTACATGATACCTTTATACCTCAATGCCCCCATCCCCTTAACGTAAATGTTAAGTCTATATAAACGACCACACGACTCTGACTCTCTCTGACTGCTCGACTGCTTCTCCCTCCTACTTGGTCGTGGGTTGACTCTTTTGTATCCTCAATATGGCAGGGTGTGGGATATTTGATCACACCTTCACCTATAAGCTTCCAGAGAAGTGGTACAACCAATCACCTATAGTGTGAGGGGCTTGTCTAAAGGAACCCAGTTTGGTACAAAGAACACTGTAGAAAGTGAGATGCTAATGGAACGAGTTAAAACATGTCATCGCTCTGATAACACTTATTACATCTATCGATCATGGAGATCGGAATGTGATATGCTAATGGTGTGAGCTATAAACACTTTGCCATCTTAATACAAAGATGAAAGGGCCCTTGTCTAACTTACCCACACAGTACACCATATGGGTGACAGCTAATATTGCGTCACACATAAGCAGGAATGTTTGCAGTAAAATTGTTGCCTCTTCAGCATCATCAATCTCATTATTTTCTATTTTTTTTATCAGTTTGATGTAAATGATCAAAATCTTGCTAAGAAGTACAGAAATTTGAACATTATCAAATCTTTTGAATATGAAGTCAAAGACAGGAAACCAACACTCCCTCAAAAACTAATATTTAAAAAAATAAGTCATAAAAACTTGTTTTTTTTTTAAATATAGCTCAGCTAGTATTTTACAAAGGTAATGTACTTATTTAATTTTAAAGCATAAAAAAGCCTGAAAGTTACTGCGTGCGACGTGCCACGTTGGTGTGAAAACAACCTTTGTGATAGAGGAAGTGGCTAGCCCCGAGGCGCCCTACGGATGGGGGCTAGCCCTTCGGGAGGGGGTTAGCCCCGAGGCGCCCTCCGGTAGGGGGCTAGCCTCCAGGCGCCCTCCGGGAGGTGGTTAGCCCCGAGGCGCCCTCCGGTAGGGGGCTAGCCCCCAGGCGCCCTCCGGGAGGGGGCTAGCCCCCAGGCGCCCTCCGGGAGGGGGCTAGCCCCCAGGCGCCCTACGGGAGGGGGCTAGCATCGAGGCGCCCTCCGGGAGGGGGCTAGCATCGAGGCGCCCTCCGGGAGGGGGTTGGCCCCCGAGGCGCCCTCCGGGAGGGGGTTGGCCCCCGAGGCGCCCTCCGGGAGGGGGCTGGCCCCGAGGCGCCCTCCGGGAGGGGGCTGGCCCCGAGGCGCCCTCCGGGAGGGGGCTGGCCCCGAGGCGCCCTCCGGGAGGGGGCTGGCCCCGAGGCGCCCTCCGGGAGGGGGCTGGCCCCGAGGCGCCCTCCGGGAGGGGGCTGGCCCCGAGGCGCCCTCCGGGAGGGGGCTGGCCCCGAGGCGCCCTCCGGGAGGGGGCTGGCCCCGAGGCGCCCTCCGGGAGGGGGCTGGCCCCGAGGCGCCCAACGGGAGGGGGCTGGCCCCGAGGCGCCCAACGGGAGGGGGCTGGCCCGCAGGCGCCCAACGGGAGGGGGCTGGCCCCCAGGCGCCCAACGGGAGGGGGCTGGCCCCCAGGCGCCCTCCGGGAGGGGGCTGGCCCCCAGGCGCCCTCCGGGAGGGGGCTGGCCCCCAGGCGCCCTCCGGGAGGGGGCTGGCCCCCAGGCGCCCAACGGGAGGGGGCTGGCCCCCAGGCGCCCTCCGGGAGGGGGCTGGCCCCCAGGCGCCCAACGGGAGGGGGCTGGCCCCCAGGCGCCCTCCGGGAGGGGGCTGGCCCCCAGGCGCCCTCCGGGAGGGGGCTGGCCCCCAGGCGCCCTCCGGGAGGGGGCTGGCCCCCAGGCGCCCTCCGGGAGGGGGCTGGCCCCCAGGCGCCCTCCGGGAGGGGGCTGGCCCCCAGGCGCCCTCCGGGAGGGGGCTGGCCCCCAGGCGCCCTCCGGGAGGGGGCTGGCCCCCAGGCGCCCTCCGGGAGGGGGCTGGCCCCCAGGCGCCCTCCGGGAGGGGGCTGGCCCCCAGGCGCCCTCCGGGAGGGGGCTGGCCCCCAGGCGCCCTCCGGGAGGGGGCTGGCCCCCAGGCGCCCTCCGGGAGGGGGCTGGCCCCCAGGCGCCCTCCGGGAGGGGGCTGGCCACGAGGCGCCCTCCGGGAGGGGGCTGGCCACGAGGCGCCCTCCGGGAGGGGGCTGGCCACGAGGCGCCCTCCGGGAGGGGGCTGGCCACGAGGCGCCCTCCGGGAGGGGGCTGGCCACGAGGCGCCCTCCGGGAGGGGGCTGGCCCCGAGGCGCCCTCCGGGAGGGGGCTGGCCCCGAGGCGCCCTCCGGGAGGGGGCTGGCCCCGAGGCGCCCTCCGGGAGGGGTCTGGCCCCGAGGCGCCCTCCGGGAGGGGGCTGGCCACGAGGCGCCCTCCGGGAGGGGGCTGGCCCCGAGGCGCCCTCCGGGAGGGGGCTGGCCCCGAGGCGCCCTCCGGGAGGGGGCTGGCCCCGAGGCGCCCTCCGGGAGGGGGCTGGCCCCGAGGCGCCCTCCGGGAGGGGGCTGGCCCCGAGGCGCCCTCCGGGAGGGGGCTGGCCCCGAGGCGCCCTCCGGGAGGGGGCTGGCCCCCAGGCGCCCTCCGGGAGGGGGCTGGCCCCGAGGCGCCCTCCGGGAGGGGGCTGGCCCCGAGGCGCCCTCCGGGAGGGGGCTGGCCCCGAGGCGCCCTCCGGGAGGGGGCTGGCCCCGAGGCGCCCTCCGGGAGGGGGCTGGCCCCGAGGCGCCCTCCGGGAGGGGGCTGGCCCCGAGGCGCCCTCCGGGAGGGGGCTGGCCCCGAGGCGCCCTCCGGGAGGGGGCTGGCCCCGAGGCGCCCTCCGGGAGGGGGCTGGCCCCGAGGCGCCCTCCGGGAGGGGGCTGGCCCCGAGGCGCCCTCCGGGAGGGGGCTGGCCCCGAGGCGCCCTCCGAAAGGGGGCTGGCCCCGAGGCGCCCTCCGAAAGGGGGCTGGCCCCGAGGCGCCCTCCGGGAGGGGGCTGGCCCCGAGGCGCCCTCCGGGAGGGGGCTGGCCCCGAGGCGCCCTCCGGGAGGGGGCTGGCCCCGAGGCGCCCTCCGAAAGGGGGCTGGCCCCGAGGCGCCCTCCGGGAGGGGTCTAGCCCCGAGGCGCCCTCCGGGAGGGGGCTGGCCCCGAGGCGCCCTCCGGGAGGGGTCTGGCCCCGAGGCGCCCTCCGGGAGAGGGCTGGCCCCGAGGCGCCCTCCGGGAGGGGTCTGGCCCCGAGGCGCCCTCCGGGAGGGGTCTGGCCCCGAGGCGCCCTCCGGGAGGGGTCTGGCCCCGAGGCGCCCTCCGGGAGGGGGCTGGCCCCGAGGCGCCCTCCGGGAGGGGGCTGGCCCCGAGGCGCCCTCCGGGAGGAGGCTGGCCCCGAGGCGCCCTCCGGGAGGGGGCTGGCCCCGAGGCGCCCTCCGGGAGGGGGCTGGCCCCGAGGCGCCCTCCGGGAGGGGGCTGGCCCCGAGGCGCCCTCCGGGAGGGGGCTGGCCCCGAGGCGCCCTCCGGGAGGGGGCTGGCCCCGAGGCGCCCTCCGGGAGGGGGCTGGCCCCGAGGCGCCCTCCGGGAGGGGGCTGGCCCCGAGGCGCCCTCCGGGAGGGGGCTGGCCCCGAGGCGCCCTCCGGGAGGGGGCTGGCCCCGAGGCGCCCTCCGGGAGGGGGCTGGCCCCGAGGCGCCCTCCGGGAGGGGGCTGGCCCCGAGGCGCCCTCCGGGAGGGGGCTGGCCCCGAGGCGCCCTCCGGGAGGGGGCTGGCCCCGAGGCGCCCTCCGGGAGGGGGCTGGCCCCGAGGCGCCCTCCGGGAGGGGGCTGGCCCCGAGGCGCCCTCCGGGAGGGGGCTGGCCCCGAGGCGCCCTCCGGGAGGGGGCTGGCCCCGAGGCGCCCTCCGGGAGGGGGCTGGCCCCGAGGCGCCCTCCGGGAGGGGGCTGGCCCCGAGGCGCCCTCCGGGAGGGGGCTGGCCCCGAGGCGCCCTCCGGGAGGGGGCTGGCCCCGAGGCGCCCTCCGGGAGGGGGCTGGCCCCGAGGCGCCCTCCGGGAGGGGGCTGGCCCCGAGGCGCCCTCCGGGAGGGGGCTGGCCCCGAGGCGCCCTCCGGGAGGGGGCTGGCCCCGAGGCGCCCTCCGGGAGGGGGCTGGCCCCGAGGCGCCCTCCGGGAGGGGGCTGGCCCCGAGGCGCCCTCCGGGAGGGGGCTGGCCCCGAGGCGCCCTCCGGGAGGGGGCTGGCCCCGAGGCGCCCTCCGGGAGGGGGCTGGCCCCGAGGCGCCCTCCGGGAGGGGGCTGGCCCCGAGGCGCCCTCCGGGAGGGGGCTGGCCCCGAGGCGCCCTCCGGGAGGGGGCTGGCCCCGAGGCGCCCTCCGGGAGGGGGCTGGCCCCGAGGCGCCCTCCGGGAGGGGGCTGGCCCCGAGGCGCCCTCCGGGAGGGGGCTGGCCCCGAGGCGCCCTCCGGGAGGGGGCTGGCCCCGAGGCGCCCTCCGGGAGGGGGCTGGCCCCGAGGCGCCCTCCGGGAGGGGGCTGGCCCCGAGGCGCCCTCCGGGAGGGGGCTGGCCCCGAGGCGCCCTCCGGGAGGGGGCTGGCCCCGAGGCGCCCTCCGGGAGGGGGCTGGCCCCGAGGCGCCCTCCGGGAGGGGGCTGGCCCCGAGGCGCCCTCCGGGAGGGGGCTGGCCCCGAGGCGCCCTCCGGGAGGGGGCTGGCCCCGAGGCGCCCTCCGGGAGGGGGCTGGCCCCGAGGCGCCCTCCGGGAGGGGGCTGGCCCCGAGGCGCCCTCCGGGAGGGGGCTGGCCCCGAGGCGCCCTCCGGGAGGGGGCTGGCCCCGAGGCGCCCTCCGGGAGGGGGCTGGCCCCGAGGCGCCCTCCGGGAGGGGGCTGGCCCCGAGGCGCCCTCCGGGAGGGGGCTGGCCCCGAGGCGCCCTCCGGGAGGGGGCTGGCCCCGAGGCGCCCTCCGGGAGGGGGCTGGCCCCGAGGCGCCCTCCGGGAGGGGGCTGGCCCCGAGGCGCCCTCCGGGAGGGGGCTGGCCCCGAGGCGCCCTCCGGGAGGGGGCTGGCCCCGAGGCGCCCTCCGGGAGGGGGCTGGCCCCGAGGCGCCCTCCGGGAGGGGGCTGGCCCCGAGGCGCCCTCCGGGAGGGGGCTGGCCCCGAGGCGCCCTCCGGGAGGGGGCTGGCCCCGAGGCGCCCTCCGGGAGGGGGCTGGCCCCGAGGCGCCCTCCGGGAGGGGGCTGGCCCCGAGGCGCCCTCCGGGAGGGGGCTGGCCCCGAGGCGCCCTCCGGGAGGGGGCTGGCCCCGAGGCGCCCTCCGGGAGGGGGCTGGCCCCGAGGCGCCCTCCGGGAGGGGGCTGGCCCCGAGGCGCCCTCCGGGAGGGGGCTGGCCCCGAGGCGCCCTCCGGGAGGGGGCTAGCCCCGAGGCGCCCTCCGGGAGGGGGCTAGCCCCGAGGCGCCCTCCGGGAGGGGGCTAGCCCCGAGGCGCCCTCCGGGAGGGGGCTAGCCCCGAGGCGCCCTCCGGGAGGGGGCTAGCCCCGAGGCGCCCTCCGGGAGGGGGCTAGCCCCGAGGCGCCCTCCGGGAGGGGGCTAGCCCCGAGGCGCCCTCCGGGAGGGGGCTAGCCCCGAGGCGCCCTCCGGGAGGGGGCTAGCCCCGAGGCGCCCTCCGGGAGGGGGCTAGCCCCGAGGCGCCCTCCGGGAGGGGGCTAGCCCCGAGGCGCCCTCCGGGAGGGGGCTAGCCCCGAGGCGCCCTCCGGGAGGGGGCTAGCCCCGAGGCGCCCTCCGGGAGGGGGCTAGCCCCGAGGCGCCCTCCGGGAGGGGGCTAGCCCCGAGGCGCCCTCCGGGAGGGGGCTAGCCCCGAGGCGCCCTCCGGGAGGGGGCTAGCCCCGAGGCGCCCTCCGGGAGGGGGCTAGCCCCGAGGCGCCCTCCGGGAGGGGGCTAGCCCCGAGGCGCCCTCCGGGAGGGGGCTAGCCCCGAGGCGCCCTCCGGGAGGGGGCTAGCCCCGAGGCGCCCTCCGGGAGGGGGCTAGCCCCGAGGCGCCCTCCGGGAGGGGGCTAGCCCCGAGGCGCCCTCCGGGAGGGGGCTAGCCCCGAGGCGCCCTCCGGGAGGGGGCTAGCCCCGAGGCGCCCTCCGGGAGGGGGCTAGCCCCGAGGCGCCCTCCGGGAGGGGGCTAGCCCCCAGGCGCCCTCCGGGAGGGGGCTAGCCCCCAGGCGCCCTCCGGGAGGGGGCTAGCCCCCAGGCGCCCTCCGGGAGGGGGCTAGCCCCCAGGCGCCCTCCGGGAGGGGGCTAGCCCCGAGGCGCCCTCCTTGGAGGGGCTAGCCCAGAGGCGCCTTCCGGGAGAGGGCTAGCCCTGCGACGTGTGGTTCCCTCTTGGGTGGAAGCTGTGGTTCCCTTGTAAGAGGGCTCCATGGTTCCTTCCTACGTGTGTTCCATGGTGCATCCTTAGGTTGGTTCCTTAGTTCCTTCCAAGGTGGGTTCCTTAGTGCATTCTTAGGCGGCTTTCTTGGTTTCTTCCTATGTGTTTTCCTTGCAAATGTTACACACAACGATCAAATACTGTTTTCCCAATATCCACTTTGGAGAGCAGGTACGATATAGGTTTCTCGAAGACTAGTTTCTTGCTTTGTGAGTTCTCGTAGGCTGCAACCATTTAAAATCCGGCAGTCAAACAAAATCTAATGAATAGGATCTTTCTCGAAAAAGACTATGGTTATGAAGTTCTGCTTCCGCATCCAGAGAAGACGATAATTTCCTCCAAGAGTAAGTCTTCATCTTGTATATTCCTCGGTGCTTTTCCGGGGAATCTGGTTATATGACGCCGAGAAAGAGATTCATCGTACATTTATTGAATATTAATGACACCAGAGAGGACCGCAAACGTTACACAAGTCTTGAAGATATACTATGTTTTGATATCAACGATGAAGACAGAGTAGAGAGAACCATCTTCTTCTATGGTGGTAAATAGGTCTCTTCCAGAAATGGCAGTAAAACAAACTCTAAAGAATAGGATCTTTCTCGAAAAAGACGATGGTTACGAAGTTCACCTTCCTCTTCCAGAGAAGACGGTAATTTCTCCCTAGAGTAAGTCTTTACCTTGTATGTTCCTCGGTACTCTTCCGAGGAATCTGGATATATAAAGCCGAGAAAGAGAATCATCGTACATTTATTGAATATTAATGACACCAGTGAGGACAGCAAACGTTACACAAGCCTTCAAGATATACTAAGTATTGATATCAACGATGAAGACAGAGTAAAGTATCTTCTACTGAGGTACTTAGGTCTCTTCCAGAAATGATTCTCGTATAAAGGATTATCGAAGACTTGGTCTTCGCATGCGAGCTTTTCAAGGCTGCAGAGCCTGGAAGAGATAGTTCGGAAGCTCCACATCAAGAGGCTCAGTATATATTTTTCTAAGCGTAGGCCTTCATATATATATATATATATATATATATATATATATATATATATATATATATATATATATATATATATATATATATATATATATATATATATATATATAGTGTGTGTGTGTGTGTGTGTGTGTGTGTGTGTGTGTGTGTGTGTGTGTGTGTGTGTGCTTGTGTGTGTGATTACCTAATTGTGATTACCTAATTGTGTTTATGGGAAAGAGTCCAAAGCTCGTATCTTCCCGTCTCCTCATCGGTTCCATTTTATACTTAGTGATACTTATCATACCTGTCCTTAAAACTATGGATTGAGATAGCATTAACCACCTCCTCGCTTAGCCAATTCCAATTATCAACTATTCTTACACTGAAAAAGTATTTCCTTACATCCTGCAAAGAAGTTTTCTTACGAAGCTTCAAACTATGACCTCTAGTTCTAGAGCCAGCCATATCAAAATATCGATCCCTATCTACTCTATCATAACCATGAAGGAATTTAAAGCCTGTCACCATATCCCCCCTCACTCTTCTAGCTTCGAGTGATGTTAAGTCTAATTCCCTCAGCCTCTCATCATAACTGAGATTGCGTATTTCTGGCACCAGTTTCGTGGCATGTCTTTGAACTTTTTCAAGCTTAGCTATGTGCTTTTTCAAGTGCGGATTCCAAAAGGGGGCTGCATATTTGAGTTTTGGCCTCACATAGGTTACATAAATATTTATGAACATTTCCTTGTCCATGTGCCTGAAGGCTACCCTTACATTTGATAAGAATGCATATGCTGCCCTTACTATGCCATTTATATGTATTTCTGGAGACAAATCTGCCAGTATGTTTACTCCTAGATCTCTCTCATTTTCTGTCTCTTGAAGTTGTACTCCAGCCACCGAGTAGTCAAGCTTGGGCCTTCTTGCACTTGTACCCATTCTCATTACCTTACATTTTGAAGTATTGAATTTCATTAGCCACTTTTCTGACCACTCATGCAGATTATTTAGATCCTCCTGAAGTTCTCTACCATTATTCTCGTTTTTTACTTTCTTCACAATGTTTGCATCATCTGCAAACATATTCATGAATGAATTTACAGACTCTGGTAGGTCATTTACATATACAAGGAACAAAAGTGGCCCTAAAACTGAGCCCTGTGGAACTCCACTACTAACTCTTCTCCATTCAGACACTGAGTGTCTTACTCTAACCCTCTGTTCCCTTCCTTCTAAGTAAGTTTTTATCCATTCCAAAACATTTCCACCTATTCTAGCCATTGATTGCAGCTTCCTAATAAGTCTCCCATGTGGAACAGTGTCAAACGCTTTCTGGAAGTCTAGGAATATGCAATCTGCCCAGCCCTCTCTTTCCTGTAAGATTTGGCTTACCTCATCATAAAATTCTAATAAGTTTGCTACTGTTGATCTACCTTCTCTGAAGCCATATTGCCTCACTGACAAAAAGTTGAAGGATTCCAAGTGAAGAGAGATATGTTTCCTTAGTAGTTTCTCCATAACTTTGCAAACTATGCTGGTCAAGGAAACTTGTCTATAGTTCAGAGCCGTATCCCTCTTTCCCTTTTTGAAGATAGGTATCACATTTGCTTGTTTCCAGCATCTTGGAATCTCCCCCGACTCCAGTGACTTCTTAAATATGTTACTTAGTGCCACTGATATTGTGTTTGCGCATTTTTTAAGCACATGAGGGGATATGTCATCAGGACCTGTAGCTTTATGAACATCTAAATCCATCAGCGCTTTGCATACCTCTGTGGCTGTAAGGTTGATGTTCTCTAATACCAGCCCTTGAGCTTCTATCACTGCAATCTGAGGGGGTGGGGTATTTTCTACTGTAAATACTGACTGAAACTCCTTGTTCAATTCTTTGCAGATCTCTTCATCCGTCTCAGTGATACTTCCATCCGCTCTCTTTAGCCTTAAAACCTGTTCTTTTACCTTCAGTTTTCCTCTGATAAAGCTGTGGAAAAGCTTGGGATTTTCTTTAGCCTTCCTGGTGATGTCCCTCTCATAGTCTCTCTCTGCCTCTCTCCTTTTACTTAGGTAGTCATTTCTTGCTCTTTTGTAGGTTTGCCAGGCATTTATGTTTTTTCTCCTCCTATACCTTTTCCAGCATTTGTCTCTCCACTCCTTAGCTCTTTTACACCCATTATCGAACCATTTCTCTCTGGCATGAATTACACCTACTTTGGTGACAGGTATGCAGCAATCTACTATCTTCCCATATTTCTCACAAAAGATGTCATACATTTCTTGTACAGATTTGTTGTAAAATAAGGTTCTCCAGTCAATAACTGCAAAAAGCTCATTCATTTTGATGTAATCTCCTTTCCGATAGTTCCTCCTCATGTCCTCAGTGCCTCTACTCTCAGGAAGAATATCTTCAATGATATACTCCATCAACAACACACAGTGGTCACTCTTTCCAATTGGTGGTTCATACTCAATTTTTTCAATATCCAACACATTATCTGTGAACACTAGATCAAGTAGTGATGGCTCATCCCCTCCCCTGGCCCTTGTTGGTTCCATTACATGTTGGTGTAGGAAATTCCCTTCTACGCAATCTAGGAATCTTGCCCCGAATGAGTCCTCACCACTGTGTGGGTCAAGATATATCCAATCTATCTCTTTATGATTAAAGTCTCCCATAATCAAAATCCTACATTTTTTTTCCCGTGCCATGTTAACAACTGAGTTTATGACTTCAATAGTACCTATATGACTTTCCTCATAAACTTCAAGCCTATTTTGGTTCCTTGGTGGGTTGTATACAACAGTTATTATAATGCTCTCTGACCCAGTATTTATGCGAGCAACAAGAAATTCCTTGAACTCACTTTCTATAGCCAAGTTTATTTCTTCAACTTGAATTCTTTCACTTATGAGCAGTGCTATCCCTCCACCAGTCCTCTCAGATCTTTCAACCCTTAGTATTCTGAGGCCCTTAGGAAAAACTGTGACACTGTTTATGTCCTCACTCAACTTAGTCTCTGTAATTGCTACTATATCTGCCTTACTGTTGTGAATCCTATCTTTTAATTCTACTGCCTTACCAGCTAATCCATCAGCATTTGTGTATAACAATCTTAATGAGGCCCCATCCCCTGATCTTCTGTCATTATCTTCTTTATCTCCCCTTTGTCTGGAAGAACTCTGTAATGAAAATTTTTCTTCTGTTCTTCATTTCTTTCATCATTTAACCTTCTTGCCTCTTGCAACAAGTTTTTGATCTTTCCCATCTCTTCCTGTGTTCTGTATCGTCTAATGAACACTTCTTTGAATTCTTGAAGGTCTTTTAGACTTTTTTTTCTCAACAATATTTCCCTACATGTTTCCCCGTGTGTGTGTGTGTGTGTGTGTGTGTGTGTGTGTGTGTGTGTGTGTGTGTGTGTGTGATTACCTAATTGTGATTACCTAATTGTGTTTACGGGAAAGAGCCCAAAGCTCGTATCTTCCCGTCTCCTGATCGGTTCCATTTTATACTTAGTGATACTTATCATACCTGTCCTTAAAACTATGGATTGAGATTGCATTAACTACCTCCTCGCTTAGCCAATTCCAATTATCAACTACTCTTACACTGAAAAAGTATTTCCTTACATCCTGCAAAGAAGTTTTCTTACGAAGCTTCAAACTATGACCTCTAGTTCTAGAGCCTGCCATATCAAAATATCGATCCGTATCCACTCGTGTGTGTGTGTGTGTGTGTTTGTGTGTGTATGAATGCATTATGCATATATGTATATATTTGCATGCATATGTATGTGTGTATATATATCTATATGTATATGCATATGCATATATATATATATATATATATATATATATATATATATATATATATATATATATATATATATATATATATATATATATATATATATATATATTTATATATATGTATATATGCATGTAATATTCCTAGATTGCGTACAAGGGAATTTCCTACACCAACATGTAATGAACCAACGAGGGCCAGGGGTGGGGATGAGCCATCACTACTTGATCTAGTATTCACAGATAATGTGTTGGATATTGAAAAAATAGAGTTTGAACCACCAATTGGAAAGAGTGACCACTGTGTGTTGTTGATGGAGTATATCATTGAAGATATTCTGCCTGAGAGTAGAGGCACAGAGGACATGAGAAGGAACTATCCGAAAGGAAATTACATCAAAATGAATGAGCTTTTTGCAGTTATTGACTGGAGAACCTTATTATACAACATATCTGTACAAGAAATGTATGACATCTTTTGTAAGAAATATGGGAAGATTGTTGCATACCTGTCACCAAAGTAGGTGTATTTCATGCCAGACAAATGCTAGAAAAGGCATAGGAGGAGAAAAAACATAAATGCCTGGCAAACCTACAAAAGAACAAGAAATGACTACCTAAGTAAAAGGAGAGAGGCAGAGAGAGACTATGAGAGTGACATCACCAGGAAGGTTGAAGAAAATCCCAAGCTTTTCCAAAGCTTTATCAGAGGAAAACTAAAGGTAAAAGAACAGGTTTTAAGGCTAAAGAGAGCGGATTGAAGCATCACTGAGACGGATGAAGAGATCTGCAAAAGAATTGAACAAGGAGTTTCAGTCAGAATTTACAGTAGAAAATACCCCACCCCCTCAGATTGCAGAGATAGAAGCTCAAGGGCTGGTATTAGAGAACATCAACCTTACAGCCACAGAGGTATGCAAAGCGCTGCTGGATTTAGATGTTCATAAAGCTACAGGTCCTAATGACATATCCCCTCTTGTACTTAAAATATGCGCAAACTCAATATCAGTGGCACTAATTATCATATTTAAAAAGTCACAGGAGTCAGGGGAGATTCCAAGATGCTGGAAACAAGCAAATGTGATACCTATCTTCAAAAAGGGAAGGAGAGATACAGCTCTGAACTATAGACAAGTTTCCTTGACCAGCATAGTTTGCAAAGTTATGGAGAAACTAATAAGGAAACATATCTCTCTTCACTTGGAATACTTCAACTTTTTGTCAGTGAGGCAACATGGCTTCAGAGAAGGTAGATCAACAGTAACAAACTTATTGGAATTTTATGATGAGGTAAGCCGAATCTTACAGGAAAGAGAGGGCTGGGCAGATTGCATATTCCTAGACTTCCAGAAAGCATTTGACACTGTTCCACATGGGAGACTTATTAGGAAGCTGCAAGCAATGGCTAGAATATGTGGAAATGTCTTGGAATGGAAAAAACTTTCTTAGAAGGAAGGGAACAGAGACTTAGAGTAAGACACTCAGTGTCTGAGTGGAGAAGAGTTAGTAGTGGAGTTCCACAGGGTTCAGTTTTAGGGCCACGTTTGGTCCTTGTATATGTAAATTCATTCATGAATATGTTTGCAGATGATGCAAAGATTGTGAAGAAAGTAAAAAACGAGAACAATGGTAGAGAACTTCAGGAGGATCTAAATAGTCTGCATGAGTGGTCAGAAAAGTGGCTAATGAAATTCAGTACTTCAAAATGTAAGGTAATGAGAATGGGTACAAGTGCAAGAAGGCCCAAGCTTGACTACTCAGTGGCTGGAGTACAACTTCAAGAGACAGAAAATGAGAGAGATCTAGGAGTAAACATACTGGCAGATTTGTCTCCAGAAATACATATAAATAGCATAGTAAGGGCAGCATATGCATTCTTATCAAATGTAAGGGTAGCCTTCAGGCACATGGACAAGGAAATGTTCATAAATATTTATGTAACCTATGTGAGGCCAAAACTCGAATATGCAGCCCCCTTTTGGAATCCACACTTGAAAAAGCACATAGCTAAGCTTGAAAAAGTTCAAAGACATGCCACGAAACTGGTGCCAGAAATACGCAATATCAGTTATGATGAGAGGCTGAGGGAATTAGACTTACCATCACTCGAAGCTAGAAGAGTGAGGGGGGATATGGTGACAGTCTTTAAATTCCTTCATGGTTATGATAGAGTGGATAGGGTTCGATATTTTGATATGGCAGGCTCTAGAATTAGAGGTTATAGTTTGAAGCTTCGTAAGAAAACTTCTTTGCAGGATGTAAGGAAATACTTTTTCAGTGTAAGAGTAGTTGATAATTGGAATTGGCTAAGCGAGGAGGTAGTTAATGCTATCTCAATCCATAGTTTTAAGGACAGGTATGATAAGTATCACTAAGTATAAAATGGAACCGATGAGGAGACGGGAAGATACGAGTTTTGGGCTCTTTCCCGTAAACACAATTAGGTAATCACAATTAGGTAATCACACACACACAAGCTTGACTACTCGGTGGCTGGAGTACAACTTCAAGAGACAGAAAATGAGAGAGATCTAGGAGTAAACATGCTGGCATATTTGTCTCCAGAAATACATATAAATGGCATAGTAAGGGCAGCATATGCATTCTTATCAAATGTAAGGGTAGCCTTCAGGCACATGGACAAGGAAATGTTCATAAATATTTATGTAACCTATGTGAGGCCAAAACTCGAATATGCAGCCCCCTTTTGGAATCCGCACTTGAAAAAGCACATAGCTAAGCTTGAAAAAGTTCAAAGACATGCCACGAAACTGGTGCCAGAAATACGCAATATCAGTTATGATGAGAGGCTGAGGGAATTAGACTTACCATCACTCGAAGCTAGAAGAGTGAGGGGGGATATGGTGACAGTTTTTAAATTCCTTCATGGCTATGATAGAGTGGATAGGGATGGATATTTTGATATGGCTGGCTCTAGAACTAGAGATCATAGTTTGAAGCTTCGTAAGAAAACTTCTTTGCAGGATGTAAGGAAATACTTTTTCAGTGTAAGAGTAGTTGATAATTGGAATTGGCTAAGCGAGGAGGTAGTTAATGCTATCTCAATCCATAGTTTTAAGGACAGGTATGATAAGTATCACTAAGTATAAAATGGAACCGATGAGGAGACGGGAAGATACGAGTTTTGGGCTCTTTCCCGTAAACACAACTAGGTAATCACAATTAGGTAATCACACACACACAAGCTTGACTACTCGGTGGCTGGAGTACAACTTCAAGAGACAGAAAATGAGAGAGATCTAGGAGTAAACATGCTGGCAGATTTGTCTCCAGAAATACATATAAATGGCATAGTAAGGGCAGCCAGCATATGCATTCTTATCAAATGTAAGGGTAGCCTTCAGGCACATGGACAAGGAAATGTTCATAAATATTTATGTAACCTATGTGAGGCCAAAACTCGAATATGCAGCCCCCTTTTGGAATCCGCACTTGAAAAAGCACATAGCTAAGCTTGAAAAAGTTCAAAGACATGCCACGAAACTGGTGCCAGAAATACGCAATATCAGTTATGATGAGAGGCTGAGGGAATTAGACTTACCATCACTCGAAGCTAGAAGAGTGAGGGGGGATATGGTGACAGTTTTTAAATTCCTTCATGGCTCTGATAGAGTGGATAGGGATGGATATTTTGATATGGCTGGCTCTAGAACTAGAGATCATAGTTTGAAGCTTCGTAAGAAAACTTCTTTGCAGGATGTAAGGAAATACTTTTTCAGTGTAAGAGTAGTTGATAATTGGAATTGGCTAAGCGAGGAGGTAGTTAATGCTATCTCAATCCATAGTTCTAAGGACAGGTATGATAAGTATCACTAAGTATAAAATGGAACCAATGAGGAGACGGGAAGATACGAGCTTTGGACTCTTTCCCGTAAACACAACTAGGTAATCACAATTAGGTAATCACACACACACAAGCTTGACTACTCGGTGGCTGGAGTACAACTTCAAGAGACAGAAAATGAGAGAGATCTAGGAGTAAACACACTGGCATATTTGTCTCCAGAAATACATATAAATGGCATAGTAAGGGCAGCATATGCATTCTTATCAAATGTAAGGGTAGCCTTCAGGCACATGGACAAGGAAATGTTCAAAAATATTTATGTAACCTATGTGAGGCCAAAACTCGAATATGCAGCCCCCTTTTGGAATCCGCACTTGAAAAAGCACATAGCTAAGCTTGAAAAAGTTCAAAGACATGCCACGAAACTGGTGCCAGAAATACGCAATATCAGTTATGATGAGAGGCTGAGGGAATTAGACTTACCATCACTCGAAGCTAGAAGAGTGAGGGGGGATATGGTGACAGTCTTTAAATTCCTTCATGGTTATGATAGAGTGGATAGGGATGGATATTTTGATATGGCTGGCTCTAGAACTAGAGATCATAGTTTGAAGCTTCGTAAGAAAACTTCTTTGCAGGATGTAAGGAAATACTTTTTCAGTGTAAGAGTAGTTGATAATTGGAATTGGCTAAGCGAGGAGGTAGTTAATGCTATCTCAATCCATAGTTTTAAGGACAGGTATGATAAGTATCACTAAGTATAAAATGGAACAGATGAGGAGACGGGAAGATACGAGCTTTGGGTTCTTTCCCGTAAACACAAGTAGGTAATCACAATTAGGTAATCACACGCACACACACAAACACACACATACAATTAGGTAATCACATTTAGGTAATCACAGGTAAGTATTACCGTATAACAGAAATTATAAATTCAGTTGTTAATATTGCATTAGGGGAAATGTGTAGCGTACCAATTATGGAATCTTGTAATCGCGGAGAAATAGAGTCAGATAGTCTTAGCCCACACAGTAAAGGGGATTCTATTGGAAGAAAATTCCTTGATGGTGTGCGAGAAAACATTTTGCACCACCACGTACTGGAACCAACAATGAATAGGGGAGGATAGAGGCAAAATTCAATATGAGCCACCGACTGGATAAAAGAGAATGAAGTGCTTGATAGCAAGGGAATGAGAAGGAATGGGATGACCTAACCAAAAGGAAATGACACAGGAATAAAAGTTCATTTTACAGGTATCGACTGGAGACCATTTTTAAAAACACATCTGTACAAATGTACAAATTCTTTTATGAGAAATATGAAAGGACAGCTAGCAGTTGTGTAACATTTACCTGAACAGGAATGGCTAATGACATAGAGGAATGACTCAATAAAGAATGAAAGAGTGTTAAAGAGAGAGAACAATTGTTGGAATAGATATAGGAAGAGAAAGAGTATATATGCTAGGCAGAAGCACAAAAGAGCACGAAATGAGTACCTATGTATGAGAAAAGAAGCAGTGAGGGCATATGAGAGGGCTATTGCGAAGAGTGCTATGAATAATTCAAAACTATACCACGGCTTTTTCAGACGGACATTAATGGTCAAATAAGAAGTTGTAAAATCGGAAAGAAGAGTTTCAAGCATTACTGATACATATGAAGATATCTGTGAAGAAATAAACTAGGATTTCCAGTCAGTATTTACATTAGAGAATACTTTTTCCCAACCCCATTTCTGCAAATATAAAAGAACGGAGACAAGTACTGTATAACCTCTCTTTTCAACCTCAAAAGTAGGCGAAGCATTGATTCATTAGACGCAAATACTCGTAGAGCAATGGGACGTGATGTGCCGCGCTATTATCAGTATCACTTTGCATCATATATAGAAACAGCAGCATACTTTTCCAGTGTGGACATCAAATCTTTATGCAGTGAAGGCAGACACTGATTAACGAGAGCATTCTTATTGTGCAGACAACAGGCATATAAATTTGTCCAAACTAGTGTTATTAAGATTATATTAGCTTTGTATCTCATACTTATAGCGATAACTCATCACTCTAACTAAATAGATTGATCAGTATTTTAACCGACTGTCCAATTGTTATAGTAATTAATCTCAAAACTTATGAGGATTAATCATGAGTTAATTTAACTTCTGTTAACTGGGGATCTTCAGTTTGGTAATGAAAATGACAAATCAAAGGTCGTGGTTTTCACAGTTGTTGTAAGCGAAAACCAAAAACAAATTAATCCAAACTTGGGTTTACATCAAAGAGAAATATAACTTTGATCTAAATGTTTATTTAAAATCTAGCTTCTATACAAGATGTTTATGATTATCAAACAGACCTATTCTGTACATGGTTGCTTAATTGTCATGAAGGGAACAAATGCTGACCTGAATGTGCTTGTGTGGGAATGGTTTCAGCCGGCAAGGGTGTAAAAACATCTCAGTCAGCAAACCACAGCTAGGGGAAATGACATTAAAGTTTGCAAATGAGACTGACACAGAATACAAAATTAGTGTTGGGTGGCTTAAAGCATGAATAAAACTTTGTTATCTTATTCAGCGTTATCAAAGAAGAGAAAGGGCTAGTGTTCCAGAAGACATTTACTATAATTGGAAAGAGAAACTGAGTGAACTGATCTCTGAATATGATACAAGAGATGTGCATGACATGGATGAGAGGCGCATTCTACCGTGCCATACCAGACGGGACTCTAAATATTTTAGAAAAAAAAAATGTAAAAGTGGAAAGCTCTGTAACGAAAGGATTATAATAGTTTTGTATTGCAATATTCACCGTAAGTTTGTAATACAACTTGTTATAGGGAAAACATCTCTTCTACGTTGCCTAAGAAATCTGGCATGAAATTCTAGATGATTAGCGCCATCCTCAGTTCCTGTTTGACTAACTTCAACGAACATACGTCTACCCAAAGCTGACATATGCTACTCTTCTTGAATAATGCAACATCACATCCATGGGGCTTGACCTTTACAAATATAAAGCTGAACTTCTTCCAAGCCATCACAACATCTAAACTTCAGCCACTGAACGAGATAAGTATCAAATTCACGAAGAGCCACTATATGAAACGAATATTATGTAAGGTGGTGGCCAAGGTTAACTAGAAGAAGAAATCTCAGAGGTAGCTAAAGGAATAGCTGTGTATGACACAGTTAGTTGGATATCTCAATAACAGCTGTGTGTTATCAAGGAAACTGTTTAAAAGTGCTTCGCGAAATGAAGATTTATAAGTGATCCAGAAATGAACTGTACGATAGTCAAATTCTCTGGATTGAAGTCAGATGTAGACAATATGATGTTCTTGGCTACATAATCACTGTCGATGGATAATCCAATGTCTGCAGATAAGTTCGTGAACTGGGATAATTATACACCTGTTACTGAAGAGTTTGCAGAAAGCTGGGAGGATGCCTTGCTACTGAAGCACACAAACAAGCCTGAAAGCGCATCAGTGGCAACTGATAACTCGGACAGTGAGCTGGATGGCAAGATGAGCCACAGTTAAGGTTGAGCACTTGCTCAGAAACCATGAACTATTTGACAGTGTGTGAACTGCTTGGCTTAGCCGAGCCATTCCCACAGGACTCTAAAATGTAAACAGAAGGTCAAGGACATGCTACAACGCTATGTAAACATTATGAAGTCTCAGGCAAAGCAGCTGAAAATGGACCTATTTCTCCAGTAAAATCATAAAATTTTTCTACTATCAACTCAATTTTAGAGTTTTATGTTCATACTTTATGTATGTACATTTAAATACTGTGCTTAAACATATGTATTAAACTTTACTTTGTCTCCAGATTACAATTTGACGATATTAATGTTCAAAAATCCCATTGTCTGGGAGCTCGATAGCAGGAGATGGAGTTCAAGAATATGTGAAGGAGAGATCTATGTGTTAATATATTGGTAGAATGATCCTCGGAAATGCATATAAATGGTATAGTGAAAGGCGGCATATGCTTTCAAAGATAACATAAGATTACCCCTCAGGCATATAGACAAAGAAATATTCAGAAATAATGACTTGACTTATGTAAGATTTAAGCTTGACTCTATAGCATCCTTCAAGAATCCAAACTTAACAAAGCAAATAAACAATTTGGCGAAGGCACAAAGTCATGCTATGAAGCTGGTGAGAGAGATGCAATATCCCAGTTAAGAGGAAAGGCTAAAGGAGTTTGACTTACCACCGCTTAAATCTAGCAATAAAGAGGGAAAATATATTATTGGTTTTTGAATTCCTTCGCGGTTTTCACAGAGTTGATAGGGAACGATACACTGCTACGAGTGACTATAGATTTAAAGGCCATACTTTGAAGTTTTGTAAGAAAACATCTTTGCAAGATGTAATGAAGTATTTTTTCCAGTGCAAGAATGATTGATAATTAGAATTCACTTAGCAATGACATGGTAATTGCTAAAGACATACATAGTATTAAGGAAGCGACGATAAGTGCAAGAGAGCAGAAAGAAAGACCCCGACTACGAAAGGGGGAGTTATAAGCATTGGGCTCTTTCTCGTTATCACGATTAGGTAAATACCTGAACATATGAGACACACATGCGCACCCAAACGCAATAAGAAATATCCAACTAAATACGTTGAGAAAATTAATAAAGCTGACATTTCAAAATTAAATTCTGTGTGAACCCGAGTTATAGAAACCAGAACTCATATAACACATATTAAACGAACATCAAGTCTAGTATGAAAAGCTTACAAGCTCAATGTCAGTTCTGTAATAAATAGCTTACATCTGTTAACTGTAATATAGAGAACAGGGCTTTATAGAAAATGACTCCGAAAAATAAGTTTCAAAACACTCAAGTATCAAGATTAATTTTTAGTTCTGTGAAATACTTCTCAAGCAATATCTTTTGGTGCTTAATATGTTCAGTTTGTGGTTGGGTTTTTCACCTTTTTAGACAATAAACTTAAATTCCAATTGGATAAATGAAGGAAATTAAATACATATCTGTATGTCTGTTTATATATATATATATATATATATATATATATATATATATATATATATATATATATATATATATATATATATATATATGTATGTATATATATACATAATATATATATATATATATATATATATATATATATATATATATATATATATATATATGTATGTATATATATACATATATATATATATATATCTATATATATATATATATATATATATATATATATATATATATATATATATAATAATATAATAATAATAATAATAATAATAATAATAATAATAATAATAATAATAAGATACTACTACTACTACTACTACTACTACTACTACTACTACTACTACTACTACTACTACTACTACTACTACTACTACTACTACTAATAATAATAATAATAATAATAATAATAATAATAATGATATTATTATTATTATTATTATTATTATTATTATTATTATTATTATTATTATATTATTATTATTACTATTATTATTATTATTATTATTATTATTATTATTATTATTATTATTATTATTATTATTATTATTATTATTATTATTATTATTATTATTATTATTATTATTATTATTATTATTATCATTATTATTATTATTATTATTGCAGCTGCTACTTCTAAAACCTTTGTAACACATATCCATACCCACAACTAAGCTGCTAAATATGCGGGTCTTTGCTTGCATTTTTTTTTTCGTTTTCTTTATATGTATGTTCCGGTTTTACGTCACGGATTCCCTTTTCAACCAAGGGCTAGGATGGTTGCCTTCTTGCGAAGGATTACCCTAATTATATCTACCTAATTGTACTCATGAGAAAAAAGCTCTATGCCCTGACTCCTAATTCTTGTGATCTTTTACTTACTAAGACTTACCACATCTCTCCTAAAAACCATGAAGATATTTGGCAGTTGCTAATTCCTCACATACCAAATTTCAGGTATCACCATTCTTACATTGAAAAATGTCCCTCTATACATACAGAAAAAAAAAATCTTACGAAGCTCCAAACTACGGACTCAAGTTCTAAAGCCATTCATATCAAAATAGCGATCCTTATCAACTTTGGCAAAACCATGAAGGGATTTGTAAACCATTACCAATACCCCCTTCTGCCTTCTACCTTCGACTTAGGATAAGTCTATCTCCTTCAGCCTTTCCCCATAATTGAAATCAAACGTTTCTGCCACCATCTTAGTAACATGTCTTTAAAGTCTCTCAAATTTATTCATATGCTTCTTCAAGTGTGCATTTCAGAGGAGTGCTGTACATTCAAGCATTGGCTTCAGATAAGTAGCACACACATATTTGAACATTTCCTTGTTCATATATCTGAAGGATATTCTTATGTTTGCAAAGAGAGCATATAATGCCCCTACTATACTATTTATATGCATTTATATGTTACCCAATCCGCATTTGTGTACAGTAACCTAAAAGAGGCTATATCCCCTAGATTCCTAAAATTTTCTTGCCTGGATGAAACAAAAGTCCCTCTTCTCGGCTTCACTTCTTCCCTCATTCAACCCTACAGTTGGCTGTGGCCAGATGTTATATTTTCCATCTTTTTCGCTGTTCTATGAGGTACAATGAACACTATTATATATTTTTGAAAGTATTTTAGATTTTTTGCACACATCAATAATTTTTTACAAGTGTCCTTTCTTTTCTCTTCAAGATATCTATATAATTTTTCTAATTCTTTTCTCTCCTCCCCTTGTGTCTTATTTCTCCTTTCTAAATTTTCTGTTTCCTTAGAGTATACCATTTTTTCCATTATTTACTCTCTAAAATTTCTTTCATTTTTCTTTTTATATTTTGCATATTTTTTTGAAGTCTTTACCTTCTCTGAAAGTTCCTTATTCTCACATTAACTTTTTATTATTATTTTTTTTTAAATGGTAGTTCACTCCTAAGAGTCCCTACCTAACCCCTCTCTGTGCGATGTGGTGAAAATACAGCTGGCATTGTTGTGAGAGTGATACCAGGTATTGCGTGTCTTTCAAAATACTAATTTTACATAGATTTACTTTAGCCACTCAAGAATACAAATTCTATATCATTATTTTTTTCTTTTTCAATACACCATTTGCCTGGTTATGAATACACCTGTTAACTTAATGCTTCTTTTCTATGATTGAGACACCAGGACAGGTAAAAAGATGATAAATCTGTCCTCATTGGCCCTGGGCACGAAGAAAACATAGAGGAAAGAGAAAAAAGATAGAGAATGTAGACACTTGTCAGATGTGAAGGGATATATAGCTGAGATTCGATATTAAATGCAAAAAATGAGCCCACGAATGAGGTTAAGAGAAACTGTAATATGAACAAAACGACATTCAGATAAAATGCGCTCATTCCTTGCATAGCAGCTAAGCTGCAAGGTTTGTTTCTCTTTAAGACCTTTAGTGGTGTAGTTGTTAGCGCCTTGGTACAGTAATTATGTGTCTTAGGGTCGAGTCCCGTTAGGGGTAAAATATAATTCATGTTTTCACATATGGTAATGTGTTGAAATTAATATTATTAATGCCTATATTGCTGAGATTCGAACTGAATACGAAAACTGAAGCCACGAGTTAGCTTAGGAGAAACTGTAATATGAACCAAAAGGCATTCAGATAGAATGCGCTCATTCCTAGTATAGCAGATAAGCTGTAAGGTTTATTTCTCTTATAAACCTTCAGTGGTGTAGTTGATATCGCCTTGACACAGTAATTATGTGTCTTAGGTTCGAGTCCCAATCGTGTGTGTGTGTAATATATATATATATATATATATATATATATATATATATATATATATATATATATATATATATATATATATTTATATATAAAATTTCCTAACCAGGATTCGAACCTAGAGCACAAACACAATCCAATAATGTACCAGTGTGCTGAAAACAAGTAGATATTTCTATACTAATTGCAACAGGCAAGCAACGAATACACTCTCTCGAATGTCTCTGTTAAATTTACTCCTACTTCGCAATCTTACTCTTGGCTAGTTTTCACACCTAATTCAAATCCTTGTTGGTTGGGTATCTACAGTAGTCACATAAATATATTGCTGTATGTGTAAGCATGAGACATATCTACCTGCCACTAAGCAGGATTCGAACCTATATTTCAAAGACAATCCATCAGCGTAATTAAGGCATAGATACTTGCATATCACTGATTCAGTGATAAGTATAAATAAAAATACATGAAAAAAAAATTAAAATGATTTATCCATTTAAGGATAAACCTGCCGGCAAAGGAGGGAAAACGGAGGGCCACTCCCCCCCCTACCCTCCTAAACGAGCAAATACACTTAAGCAAAAAGTCAAACTGCATTGAGTCTCTCTCTCTCTCTCTCTCTCTCTCTCTCTCTCTCTCTCTCTCTCTCTCTCTCTCTCTCTCTCTCTCTCTCTCTCTCTCTCTCTCTCTCTCTCTCTCTCTCTCTCTCTCTCTCTCTCTCTCTCTCTCTCTCTCTCTTCTTTCACGAATGACAACCGCAAGTAAAGAGTGAAATTTCCTCATATCAAACGTCATAGAGGTGTGAGAGCAACTTCTCCCACAACCAAGAGAGAGCCAATAAGAAATGCCATTTCGAAATTCCAGTTAAATCTTCACCAATGGGTGCCAGGCAGGCACCTATAAAAGAAGGTGGAGTCTTTGTGCATACCAGTGTGAAATATGCATAAGGAGACGTGTAGGATGACTGGTTTCAAAGACTCTTTTATAATATTTCAAGTATAAAACAATTTACGAACTTCTAAAAGTCACCTACATTCACTCGTTCTCAAAACTGAGAATATATTGGTCATATCACACAGGCTTCTAAGAAACATCTTGAAGCATTTCTAAGAGGTAGAGTTCCATTTTTCTCCAAACCTACTCCTTCCCCACAGCACGAGGTCGGCCTTCCTTTAGCAGTGCTAAAGTATTTGGCAGTCTTTCCAGCCACTCCCACACTAGACTTTCATCCATATGTGACTTTCAAAAAGGAAGAGACCAACAAGAGAGGTCTGCACTATCCTCCTACTACGCAACTTATATTACAGTGTTATGCTTGTCTCATATATATATATATATATATATATATATATATATATATATATATATATATATATATATATATATATATATATATATATATGATTATTTGACTACTAAGGGAAGACAGGATACAACGGTGTACCTTAGCTCTTACGATTATATTTACTCATCCTCAGAAGAAAGCATAAAACATATTACCTTTGAAGATGAGTAAATATACTCGCAAGAGCTAACATACTTTGTAGCTTCCTGTTTCCGTTCCCAGTAAGGAAAGCATTAAGAGACAGGTTAAGAAATATTAGATGCAAGGTGCTAAATAACTATAAATAGTAATAATCAAGAGGTGAATATTATATATGAATATATTAATGAGAGAGAGAGAGAGAGAGAGAGAGAGAGAGAGAGAGAGAGAGAGAGAGAGAGAGAGAGAGAGAGAGAGAGAGAGAGGAGAGAGAGAGAGAGAGAGAGAGAGAGAGAGAGAGAGAGAGAGAGAATAAAGTAAAAAGGAGTTGGGGAAAAACATGAATACGTCATCGTGACGTCACAGGCGGTGGGTGTTTGCGGCGATTTATAAAAGACATGTGCAGCAAAAAAAAAAAGATCTCACAAAAGTAAAAAAAAAAAAAACTAGACAAATAACAAACACGCGCGCGCGCACACACATACACACATACACACACACACACACACACACACAGTATGCTAAGTATCATTAAGTATAAAATGGAACCGATCAGGAGACGGGAAGATACGAGCTTTGGGCTCTTTCCCGTAAACACAATTAGGTAATCACAATTAGGTAATCACACTTAGAAGGAAGGGAACAGAGGGTTAGAGTAAGACACTCAGTGTCTGAATGGAGAAGAGTTAGTAGTGGAGTTCCACAGGGTTCAGTTTTAGGGCCACTTTTGTTCCTTGTATATGTAAATGACCTACCAGAGTGTGTAAATTCATTCATGAATATGTTTACAGATGATGCAGAGATTGTGAAGAAAGTAAAAAACGAGCACAATGGTAGAGAACTTCAGGACGATCTAAATAATCTGCATGAGTGGTCAGAAAAGTGGCTAATGAAATTCAATACTTCAAAATGTAAGGTAATGAGAATGGGTGCAAGTGCAAGAAGGCCCAAGCTTGACTACTCGGTGGCTGGAGTACAACTTCAAGAGACAGAAAATGAGAGAGATCTAGGAGTAAACATACTGGCAGATTTGTCTCCAGAAATACATATAAATGGCATAGTAAGGGCAGCATATGCATTCTTATCAAATGTAAGGGTAGCCTTCAGGCACATGGACAAGGAAATGTTCATAAATATTTATGTAACCTATGTGAGGCCAAAACTCGAATATGCAGCCCCCTTTTGGAATCCGCACTTGAAAAAGCACATAGCTAAGCTTGAAAAAGTTCAAAGACATGCCACGACACTGGTGCCAGAAATACGCAATCTCGGTTATGATGAGAGGCTGAGGGAATTAGACTTACCATCACTCGAAGCTAGAAGAGTGAGGGGGGATATGGTGACAGTCTTTAAATTCCTTCATGGTTATGATAGAGTGGATAGGGATGGATATTTTGATATGGCTGGCTCTAGAACTAGAGGTCATAGTTTGAAGCTTCGTAAGAAAACTTCTTTGCAGGATGTAAGGAAATACTTTTTCAGTGTAAGAGTAGTTGGTAATTGGAATTGGCTAAGCGAGGAGGTAGTTAATGCTATCTCAATCCATAGTTTTAAGGACAGGTATGATAAGTATGACTAAGTATAAAATGGAACCGATGAGGAGACGGGAAAATACGAGCTTTGGGCTCTTTCCCGTAAACACAATTAGGTAATCACAATTAGGTAATCACACACACACACACACACACACAAACGACGAAGTCGTTGGGAATGAGTTATATATTTGGGGAACACCTCATATTTTTCCTTTTCAAGAGGAAAATTTTCACTTTTAGCTGTAAAAACTTAGGTGTGATTTTCACTACGTTAATACAGGAAGTTCTTCTATAAGGTGTAGAGCCACAGAATAAGCCTATGCATACCATTTCCTGTGTCTAAGCTCAAAGCGAAATTAGTTCTATAAATGTCCAAACGTTGTACTCGTGAGGCTTGCTGAGTAGGCAAGAGGGAGGAGAGGACAGAAACCAATACAGTGACTATCGCATCATCAACATCACTATGTGAGAGAGCATTTCTTCGCTACATAACGAGGTGGGGTCGAACTTAGGTCTTTCGGTATGGCTGATTAGTTCAATATATCGAACCACAGAAGCATACTGTGTAATGATATAGACGGAAATCTGCACAGCGGAGCCATACAAATTAGGGCTAGGTTTTCAATCCTATTAATAAAATAATGATAATACTGACAACAACAACAACAACAACAACAACAACAACAACAACAACAATAATAATAATAATAATAATAATAATAATAATAATAATAATAATAATAATAATAATAATAATAATAATAATAATAATAATAATAATAATAATAATTCATACATACATACATACATACATACATACATACATACATACATACATACATACATACATACATACATACATATATACATACATGCATGCATGCATACTTGCATGCATACATACATGCATACATGCATGCATGCATGCATTCATGCATGCATACATACATACATGCATGCATGCATTCATGCATGCATACATACATACATACATACTTACTTACATACATACATACATTCATACATGCATGCATATATCCAGTTCTGCCGTGAGGGAAATCTAGAAGAGTTGCCAGAGGTGGAGCCATCACACCACATTACCTAATTTTTTGTGTAAACTGGGGAAAGCTCTTAAGCCGTTTTACCTGATCCTGTGGTTCTATATATTGTTAAAATCAGTATCCTTCCCATTTATATTAACTAGTTAGTTAGTTTGATACACGAAAAAATTGAATAATAAAAGAAAAAAAATTACCAAATACCCACCTGTCAACAGTACTGAGTTAAGTTACCAAGTAGTACAGCAGTCTTATTTTCTTCATTTTTTTTTGCTTTCTTTTAGCTTTCTCTTTTACTATTTTGTTATTTTGTATATATATTGAGTTAAATGTAAAGTCTAAATCCCGTGATAACATATCTTGGTTAGCAAGTCAGTTTATCAGTTAGGAAGAATATATAACAGAAACAGGTGGGTGCCACCTCGAACACAAATTCGAATTTTCCTTCAGGTTTGACTTTTGTTTTTCTTTTTCTTTTTATACTTAAATTACCATGGTCAAGTTTTTAAGTTAAGATGTGTGTTACCAGAAAGGAGACAAACTGAGTCACTAAATAGCAATTATATGGAGATATAAAAATTCTGTGTGAAGGTAAATTAGAAGTTTTTCTCTTTTCTTTTTTTTTCCTCTTTCTCGTCTTCTTCTATATTCTGTGAGAGGGAGAACATAAAAATGAAGCCATCTCTGTCCCAAACCTCTCCCACCCATGGGTCGGGAGAAGGGGTAGTCATCAGAGGACTTAAACAGAAAATCAAGAAGTTAGAGGAAATGGTTATAAGCCTTGATGATAAAATTCGGAATATGGATGGAGAAATGAAAGAGAATGAAACACTCAGAGAACAAATAAGATCTTTGGAGGAAGCAAATAAAGCACAAGGGCAGGAGAGAAAGGAACTAGAAAAAAGAATAAAGAAGCTGGAAGGGGAAAAGAGTCAACTAGAATCTAGAATTACTAAACAAGAAGATAAAAACAAACAGCTGAATGACAACCTAAAGGAATTAGATGTTAGTTCACTGCTCTCTTCTGAGAGAGACGAGATTGCTGCTTGGAATGTTCAGATTAAGGAAAACATTGAACAGTTCAGAAAAGAGTTCCAGGAGCTGAATATGGAAAATGATGCCATGAAAACGTCCTTTGCTGATGCAATAAAGGGGAATGTGGCAGTAAAAGAGGCTGTAAAGGTGGTGGCACTGGAAAACATACAAACAGTTGACTATAAAGAGACAGTAATCGAAAAAATGAAAGACGTTGTGATGGAAAGGGCAAACCCACTCATCAGACAGGCACTTGATAAGGAGAAGACAGTGGTAATCTCAGGCATAAGTGAATCCCAGGAGCCAACATGGCAGGGGAGACTTGAAGAAAATAAAGCTAACGTTGTAGACCTGATAAGAAAGCTTGGAGTAGTATGTGGTCCTGAGGATATTGTAAACATACACCAACTAGGTAAATATTCGAGGGAAGGAAAGCCGAGACCAACAAAAGTAACCTTTGAGAGAGGGGAGACATGTAGGGAAATATTGTTGAGAAAAAAAAGTCTAAAAGACCTTCAAGAATGCAAAGAAGTGTTCATTAGACGATACAGAACACAGGAAGAGATGGGAAAGATCAAAAACTTGTTGCAAGAGGCAAGAAGGTTAAATGATGAAAGAAATGAAGAAGAGAAGAAAAATTTTCGTTACAGAATACTTCCAGACAAAGGGGAGATAAAGAAGATAATGACAGAAGATCAGGGGATGGGGCCTCATTAAGATTGTTATACACAAATGCTGATGGATTAGCTGGTAAGGCAGTAGAATTAAAAGATAGGATTCACAACAGTAAGGCAGATATAGTAGCAATTACAGAGACTAAGTTGAGTGAGGACATAAACAGTGTCACAGTTTTTCCTAAGGGCTTCAGAATACTAAGGGTCGAAAGATCTGAGAGGACTGGTGGAGGGATAGCACTGCTCATAAGTGAGAGGATTCAAGTTGAAGAAATAAACTTGGCTATAGAAAGTGAGTTCAGGGAATTTCTTGTTGCTCGCATAAATACTGGGTCAGAGAGCATTATAATAACTGTTGTATACAACCCACCAAGGAACCAAAATAGGCTTGAAATTTATGAGGAAAGTCATATAGGTACTATTGAAGTCATAAACTCAGTTGTTAACATGGCACGGGAGAAAAAATGTAGGATTTTGATTATGGGAGACTTTAATCATAAAGAGATAGATTGGATAAATCTTGACCCACACAGTGGTGAGGACTCATTTGGGGCAAGATTCCTAGATTGCGTACAAGGGAATTTCCTACACCAACATGTAATGGAACCAACAAGAGCCAGGGGTGGGGATGAGCCATCACTACTTGATCTAGTGTTCACAGATAATGTGTTGGATATTGAAAATATTGAGTATGAACCACCAATTGGAAAGAGTGACCACTGTGTGTTGTTGATGGAGTATATCATTGAAGACATTCTTCCTGAGAGTAGAGGCACTGAGGACATGAGGAGGAACTATCCGAAAGGAGATTACATCAAAATGAATGAGCTTTTTGCAGTTATTGACTGGAGAACCTTATTTTACAACAAATCTGTACAAGAAATGTATAACATCTTTTGTGAGAAATATGGGAAGATAGTAGATTGCTGCATACCTGTCACCAAAGTAGGTGTAATTCATGCCAGAGAGAAATGGTTCGATAATGGGTGTAAAAGAGCTAAGGAGTGGAGAGACAAATGCTGGAAAAGGTATAGGAGGAGAAAAAACATAAATGCCTGGCAAACCTACAAAAGAGCAAGAAATGACTACCTAAGTAAAAGGAGAGAGGCAGAGAGAGATTATGAGAGGGACATCACCAGGAAGGCTAAAGAAAATCCCAAGCTTTTCCACAGCTTTATCAGAGGAAAACTGAAGGTAAAAGAACAGGTTTTAAGGCTAAAGAGAGCGGATGGAAGCATCACTGAGACGGACGAAGAGATCTGCAAAGAATTGAACAAGGAGTTTCAGTCAGTATTTACAGTAGAAAATACCCCACCCCCTCAGATTGCAGTGATAGAAGCTCAAGGGCCGGTATTAGAGAACATCAACCTTACAGCCCCAGAGGTATGCAAAGCGCTGATGGATTTAGATGTTCATAAAGCTACAGGTCCTGATGACATATCCCCTCATGTGCTTAAAAAATGCGCAAACACAATATCAGTGGCACTAAGTATCATATTTAAGGAGTCACTGGAGTCGGGGGAGATTCCAAGATGCTGGAAACAAGCAAATGTGATACCTATCTTCAAAAAGGGAAAGAGGGATACGGCTCTGAACTATAGACCAGTTTCCTTGACCAGCATAGTTTGCAAAGTTATGGAGAAACTACTAAGGAAACATATCTCTCTTCACTTGGAATCCTTCAACTTTTTGTCAGTGAGGCAACATGGTTTCAGAGAAGGAAGATCAACAGTAACAAACTTATTAGAATTTTACGATGAGGTAAGCCAAATCTTACAGGAAAGAGAGGGCTGGGCAGATTGCATATTCCTAGACTTCCAGAAAGCGTTTGACACTGTTCCACATGGGAGACTTATTAGGAAGCTGCAATCAATGGCTAGAATAGGTGGAAATGTCTTGGAATGGATAAAAACTTACTTAGAAGGAAGGGAACAGAGGGTTAGAGTAAGACATTCAGTGTCTGAATGGAGAAGAGTTAGTAGTGGAGTTCCACAGGGTTCAGTTTTAGGGCCACTTTTGTTCCTTGTATATGTAAATGACCTACCAGAGTCTGTAAATTCATTCATGAATATGTTTGCAGATGATGCAAAGATTGTGAAGAAAGTAAAAAACGAGAACAATGGTAGAGAACTTCAGGAGGATCTAAATAATCTGCATGAGTGGTCAGAAAAGTGGCTAATGAAATTCAATACTTCAAAATGTAAGGTAATGAGAATGGGTACAAGTGCAAGAAGGCCCAAGCTTGACTACTCGGTGGCTGGAGTACAACTTCAAGAGACAGAAAATGAGAGAGATCTAGGAGTAAACATACTGGCAGATTTGTCTCCAGAAATACATATAAATGGCGTAGTAAGGGCAGCATATGCATTCTTATCAAATGTAAGGGTAGCCTTCAGGCACATGGACAAGGAAATGTTCAGAAATATTTATGTAACCTATGTGAGGCCAAAACTCGAATATGCAGCCCCCTTTTGGAATCCGCACTTGAAAAAGCACATAGCTAAGCTTGAAAAAGTTCAAAGACATGCCACGAAACTGGTGCCAGAAATACGCAATCTCGGTTATGATGAGAGGCTGAGGGAATTAGACTTGCCATCACTCGAAGCTAGAAGAGTAAGGGGGGATATGGTGACAGTCTTTAAATTCCTTCATGGTTATGATAGAGTGGATAGGGATCGATATTTCGATATAGCTGGCTCTAGAACTAGAGGTCATAGTTTGAAGCTTCGTAAGAAAACTTGTTTGCAGGATGTAAGGAAATACTTTTTCAGTGTAAGAGTAGTTGATAATTGGAATTGGCTAAGCGAGGAGGTAGTTAATGCTATCTCAATCCATAGTTTTAAGGACAGGTATGATAAGTATCACTAAGTCTAAAAATGGAACCGATGAGGAGACGGGAAGATACGAGCTTTGGGCTCTTTCCCGTAAACACAATTAGGTAATCACAATTAGGTTATCACATACATTAATATACACATGGACTCATTCCCTCTTGTATGGGGGTGGCCTAGCCAAGAAACACTCATTCACCCACAATCCACACATACCCCAACAACCACTTCTCTTAGCTCCTTGGTGATAAAAGGTTGCCTCATTACCCCCTTCCACCCAGTTTGGGTCATCCACAAGGTAGGCGGGCAAAGATATTCTACAATGAGGTCCGACAGCCGCAGCCGGTTTACCCACACTGCTTCATCACAAGGCAACTCCCCTCACACCCGTCTATCATAGTTCACTGAGCTAGCAGGTGCGAAAAATCCCTTTGGCTAGTGTCATCTAGACACGATCCTCATCCATTCACTCCCATCTCTTTCACGCTCTCTTCCCTGCTCCATTGACATTCCACGTGCATTCAATGCCCTTTTCACTCCATCCATCCATCTCATTCTAGGTCTTCCTCTTGACTTAACTCCAGTCCCTTCTGCACTCCACACTCTCTTCACTATTCGTTCATCATTCATCCTTTTCATGTGTCCAAACCAACTCAACACTCTCTGACTAACCTATCTGATAACTTCATTCCAACACCCGTTCTCTGCCTGACATTCTCATTTCTCACTCTATCTATTCTAGATACACCAATCATACTTCTCAAACACCTCATCTCCATTACATTCAACTTGTT